>BQKZ01000555.1:0-31389 GCA_036244855.1 Temnopleurus reevesii | reverse complement strand
AGAGGATACAAAGCGCTGCTTAAAAAGACATATATTTAGCTACATTAGGAATTATAAAGATGGGTTTTGAGGTGTTTCTTGAAAAGGTTGAGTGATTTGGTATTACGGAGAGATGCGGGGAGACTATTCCAGAGTCATGGGGCCAGGGACTGAAAAGAGTTTAAACCGGCTTGTTTTTTAGACTTCGGAATCTTAAAGGAAGGGGCACAGGTGGAACGGAGAGATTTATGCACGCGAACTGTGGAAAATCACAGCATCCGGACGGGAAGCGAACCCGTGACCTCTCGGTTATTAATTGAGTGTAATAAACACTAGATCCCTGGGAGTGCCATGACTGATCGGGTTCCTAATAATAGTAAAGATGATGATGGTGATGATGATGATAATAATAATAACAATAATAATAACTATAATAATGATAATAATAATAATAATAATAATAATAATAATAATGATAATAATAATAATGATAATAATAATGATAATAATAATAATAATAATAATAATAATAATGATAATAATAATAATAATGATAATAATAATGATAATAATAATAATAATACACAATATTCATACTGCGCTTGATATGAAGTGTTTCTAGAGCATGGCTACTATTATCATCATAATCAAACGAAGAGAAGAATCATAAATGTATATATATTTAGATATATTGATGAGAAAAGTTTGATATGCAATAACTTGCCATCATCGTGAAATCTCTTTGATTCAACGCTCACCCGTTGGCATTTTTTGGGGACTGCGCAAAATTACCCTGTGTTTGGAGTCTAAAATTTTATATGCCTTTAAATTCATCGCACGACTATAACAGCAGCATTTTGTAGCTTCTTCGAAAACAAGTGGAAACATTCGCGGTCGAAATAAGTTCACCCGAACCGTATCTGATCGCTATGCTTCCCTTCATAATGTCATCAAAACAGTAACATGATAGAGACGGACGTTTTCTTTTTGGTCTATCAACGCAAGGACACCATAAATGTGAAACTTTATCTAATTTAACCCTTCCCACATGTCTGCCAGGTTCTCATTACTAAAGGTAATTATAAACGTGCGATCTATTATCATCGGGGTCGAATAATGATACTGCAATTCTCGTCATTCTACAGTATCTTATTTTTCGGATAATTTCTTCTATATATAAAAAAACTCCCATTGTATTTTTGGGTGGCTGGGTGGGGTAGTAGAACATTTTTTTTCGTTTTAGAGAACCTGATATTGGAGAATTCTCTTGATCATTATCAGTTCATCTATGTTTCTTTTTTTAATATGTTTAAGTGAGATAGACAATTTAGGTAAATTCCTAACAGCGTTAAATATTATTATAGACCTAAAAACGACGAAATAAACCCAGGAGTTTAAAAAATGTTATCCAGTTAACTCACGTTCTACGTATATGTTTTTTTTCCATAGGGAACTAAAAAAATAAATTTTCAGTTCCATTTTTCATCTTGTAACAACGTGTTATCACGCATGTAAATAAATTCTGCTCACATCTCTCTAAAGTATGTCAAGTATTGTTGTGACAGAACCTGCAAAATTAAAGGAAACCTTCTTGTACAATTTTAGGACACTCAAAAAATTCAATACCAAACAGTTCCCTCATATATTTAAATCGGAAATCTCGTCTTTGACGAGATACATCACGATTTGTAGAAAGCGTTCGATTACAGGTTAATAAACCCAATTGGATACACTTCTCAATTACGATAGATGTGAAAAGGAAGTTTGTAATTACAGAGGCACATGAGACTCTTCACTTTGAGCAGATGGGACCAAATGATTGGGACTAAGCAAACAACTTCCATTGAATCATTCACAATAGTGTTATGCACACAAAAGAAATTTCCTTCCCTCTTATTCTTTGGATAAATGTCGCAGTGTCGCACCAACACAATAAATGAACATGAATGCTACATTGTATTTACTTTTGTGATTCTGAAGCAATTATTAAGGATTCAATTAAGTTGTTAACTTTGTCCAAATACGTTATCCATGCTGTTCATAGTGCTTTTGACAAACTATTAGGTTGGCCCGATTGGAAATGAATTGACGTGTAAATTATAGCAATTGGCCGGTACATCTTGCGTTCTCACTCGATGTAAATGTATTAATGAATCTGCATGATGGTGTTAAATTTATTATCACGTCGGAATTAATTTTGCCACAAGTTTAACGCTGTANAAGAGAAGAATCATAAATGTATATATATTTAGATATATTGATGAGAAAAGTTTGATATGCAATAACTTGCCATCATCGTGAAATCTCTTTGATTCAACGCTCACCCGTTGGCATTTTTTGGGGACTGCGCAAAATTACCCTGTGTTTGGAGTCTAAAATTTTATATGCCTTTAAATTCATCGCACGACTATAACAGCAGCATTTTGTAGCTTCTTCGAAAACAAGTGGAAACATTCGCGGTCGAAATAAGTTCACCCGAACCGTATCTGATCGCTATGCTTCCCTTCATAATGTCATCAAAACAGTAACATGATAGAGACGGACGTTTTCTTTTTGGTCTATCAACGCAAGGACACCATAAATGTGAAACTTTATCTAATTTAACCCTTCCCACATGTCTGCCAGGTTCTCATTACTAAAGGTAATTATAAACGTGCGATCTATTATCATCGGGGTCGAATAATGATACTGCAATTCTCGTCATTCTACAGTATCTTATTTTTCGGATAATTTCTTCTATATATAAAAAAACTCCCATTGTATTTTTGGGTGGCTGGGTGGGGTAGTAGAACATTTTTTTTCGTTTTAGAGAACCTGATATTGGAGAATTCTCTTGATCATTATCAGTTCATCTATGTTTCTTTTTTTAATATGTTTAAGTGAGATAGACAATTTAGGTAAATTCCTAACAGCGTTAAATATTATTATAGACCTAAAAACGACGAAATAAACCCAGGAGTTTAAAAAATGTTATCCAGTTAACTCACGTTCTACGTATATGTTTTTTTTCCATAGGGAACTAAAAAAATAAATTTTCAGTTCCATTTTTCATCTTGTAACAACGTGTTATCACGCATGTAAATAAATTCTGCTCACATCTCTCTAAAGTATGTCAAGTATTGTTGTGACAGAACCTGCAAAATTAAAGGAAACCTTCTTGTACAATTTTAGGACACTCAAAAAATTCAATACCAAACAGTTCCCTCATATATTTAAATCGGAAATCTCGTCTTTGACGAGATACATCACGATTTGTAGAAAGCGTTCGATTACAGGTTAATAAACCCAATTGGATACACTTCTCAATTACGATAGATGTGAAAAGGAAGTTTGTAATTACAGAAGCGCATTAGACACTTCACTTTGAGCAGATGGGACCAAATGATTTGGACAAAGTAAACAACTTCCATTGAATCATTCACAATAGTGTTATGCACAGAAAAGAAATTTCCTTTCCTCTTATTTCTTGGAGAAATATTGAACATGTGTCTCACTATTAACATGAAGGCTATTTTCTTTTGCGATCATTAAGCTACTACGAAGGCCTGAATCAAGTTGTCTGCTTTGTCCAATTCCTTCCTCCCTTCTGTCCATAGTGATTTTGACAAACTACACGCGTCTGTCATAAGTTGGCCCAATTTGACATCAATTGACGTGTTAATTATAGAAATTGGCCGGTACATCTTGTGTTCTCACTCGATGTAAATGTATTAATGAATCTGCATGATGGTGTTAAATTTATTATCACGTCGGAATTAATTTTGCCACAAGTTTAACGCTGTAAATCTTTAGGAATCATTTTATCACTCGGTGTTATTTGTTTACAGTTGGAAGATATAAAAGAATGTAAAGGTAATATATATTTAAAAAAAAACTACAGGTACCCGAATTACATTTTTTTTTAATAATCCCGAAGGAACATAATTATACGGTATTAATTTCAAAAATGATACGCGGAAAACACAAAAAATGACTGTTTTGATTTTCTTTTGTGATTTATGTATCAAGATTTATGCATGGTTCTTTGCTTGACAAATCTATAAATTCGTGTTTAAACGAAAGATTAAATCGATATTAAAGATCTGGGGTACGTGTTAATCCTAATTTGGTCAACACTTTTGAAAGCTACGTTTTCTTCCTCGGTAACACTGAAAGTTTGCTTAATTTGAGAAATGTAACCTAATTCAAACACGATGTGTTAAAGTTTTAAAGGACTCGATGACTTCTTGTGAAAATGTTAAAACGTTAGTCTTTTCAAATAGTATTTTGTTGAATCACATTGCGTAATTCATTGAATTGATAATGTAAAATATGATTATTCTAAAATAATACTAATGACATATTAGTTCATAGGTCAATTGGAGGTACCGCGGAACGTTATTAAAAGTTGCGGGATGCTGCGTATTAAAATTTCACAGACTCCAAAAGACAAACATCCCCTGTTCCTTCAGCTGTCCCTGAATAAAAGTGTTTAGAACTTCACCAGGGTAGTGTTTCATCAAGCTATACGTACGGTACGAAGGTTTCTACGAATGACTGATGATCATTCTTGCACTCAATGATAACCCTGCGTGCACTGAATCGCACCTGAGTATAGGGCCACCAGTGTTTCGTAGAGTCGCGCGAACCTTTACGAACAGCTTTATGAAACTGGGCGGTGTTCACCAAGTTATGAAAGATTCTGAGAACGACCCTTTATCGCACCCAATGATATTACCAGGGAGGTGTTTCCTCAAGATAAGAAAGACTTTACGCACGACTTTACGTTCGACTGGTATCCCTTTTTGCGCTGAATGCGCGTAATATTATGAATAATCACGCGCAAGAAGGGATACCAGTCGAACGTAAAGTCGTGCGTAAAGTCTTTCTTATCTTGGTGAAACACCGCCCAGGTTTTACAAATCGCACTANCATAGGCGAACATCCTCGGTTCGTTCGGTTTTCCCTGAACCATGTGAACAAAAGTGTTAAGGTTGTGTTTCACTAACCTGTTTGTACGATAAGCAAGACTCTACGAATTACTGGTGATCCTTTCTTGCACTCAATGATAACCCTTGCATGCACTGAATCGCACCTGAGAAAGGGCCACCAGTGTTTCGTAGAGTCGCGCGAACCTTTACGAACAGCTTTATCAAACTGGGCGGTGTTTCACCAAGTTACGAAAGATTCTGAGAACGACCCTTTATCGCACCCAGGTGTTTCACCAAGATAAGAAAGACTTTACACACGACTTTACGTTCGACTGGTATCCCTTTTTTGCGCTGAATGCGCGTAATATTATGAATAATCACGCGCAAGAAGGGATACCAGTCGAACATAAAGTCGTGCGTAAAGTCTTTCTTATCTTGATGAAACACCTCCCAGGCCTGCAAATCGCACCGAAGAAAGGGTCACTTGTCATGTCTGACTAATAAATGTTTTCAGGGAGGGGAGGGGAAGGGGCTTTGACTAGTCTTCAGTGGTCTTTCCCAATGACTATTATTACTACGGCTGAATAAGATGATGATTCAGATGAAGATCAGTGAAGATTGGAAACTCATTCAGGTGGAATGATGACTCTAGACCAATTATGGGGTCCAAATATTTCCGGAACGAATAAGACGCAAATTAAGTCAATTAATATTATCAAATTACTCAAAACAATAATGTAAGTCACTTATATTTGGCATGGCACTATGTCTACGTTGAATACAAATTTCATAGCGGGAATTTTCATGTCCAAACCGTTTGTTTTATAGTTATCTATGCTTACCTTTGTTTCGCATTTTTATAAAGTCTTTTTTGCTTCCTTTGTTCTCTTATTATGTGGTACTAAATTGAAACATAAAAAAGATTTCATATTCTATGCTCTCGCCATTGGCAATTTTTTTTATAAAAAATTTTGCCTTCTTTACTCTCTCAATTATATAAATCTTAATTCTAGGAGAAACTGTGTTGGTTTTTATGTAGGCCTTTCGATAATGTTAGTATTGATGGCGAAATATAGAATCGATTGAAATATAGAAGTATGAACATGATGAAGAAACAATTCCTTTGTTGATCAATGAGTGAGGGTAATGCTTCTAAGAATATGGTCGTGAATGATTTTTTCTCCGACTGTCTTTTCCAGGGCAGCACTTATAGGGCAGTCACACCGACAAACTGATCCCACCCTGCGTTCAAACCGCATCAACAAAATTGTAGTAATGTCTGTCTTATCCCGTTTGAAATTTGATGAATATAGTTATTTTTTTTTTCAATCTCAGTTTGACAAACTCATTGATCAAATGAAAATAATTCAGAGTTCAAACTTCGAATTTAAGATAGTTCCGTTCAGGGTGCGATCGGCCTGTTGGTGTGACTGCTGCCATAAATGTAATCCCCTCATTAGAATGGAGGCTTGGGAAACATTTATCAAGCATGAGACTTAAAATCCAACCAAAACCTTAAAAACGACAATTTTGTCGATACAGTGTGAAAAGAGGGTGGGATCAGTTTGCCCTATAAACAACAGCAAAGTAAACATATATATAAACATGACTTTAGCCAGGTAGACTCTTCTTCTAAGAATATGTGTCATAAATTGATTATTGCAATTAGACTAGAGGAAAGCATAAAAAATGAGACTTAAAAGCCAACTAAAGCAGTTAAAAGGGCAATTTTGTCGAAACAGTATGGAAAGAGGGTGGGATCAGTTTGCCCTATTAACAACAGCAAAGCAACACAGTAATACCTCTGACAACTCATTTCACGATCGCACGTACAGCCCCTATCACCAGCTGACTCATATTACGCACTCTGCCCCGTTCGTATATTTCGACACACTCAGCCCCTTACATCATTCGAGCTCTAGACCGCCATCCTTAGCAGACGTGTGTTGTAGCTAACGCCAAAGAATCATGATTCATCGTTGCTTTCATTGATCAGCCCTGCCTGTTTGGGATTCTATTTCATATATTTACATCGTTCTGACATATACCTTATCGGTGAAGAAAACTTATACGAAAATGTCTCTAAAGTGCTGTTTGGTTTTAATATTTGCATCGTTGGTTTGTGGAGCTTTGTCGCAGAAACAGACTAATACGAAGGAACTACCAAATTTTACTAACCAGCCTTTCAATGTGAGCGTTTTCCGCGGGGAATCTGCTCTCCTGACGTGCTCGGTGAACAGGCTTGGCGGGAATCAAGCCGTAGCGTGGATGAAATTGAATCCGACGTCGTCGTTCTTGACCAGCGGGACGCAGTCGTTTTCGTCACAGGAGGGCAAGCTCGTGATCACCAGCGGGGAGACGGGTGGGAATCTCCGCTATGACCTCCGTATCAATAACGTGACGGATGCCGATGCCGGGGAGTATATTTGTACCGTGGTCGAATTTGGGGAGCTGAACTACCGACGATGGCGGCGATCGCAGGTGGCGACGGTGACCGTCATCATCCCGACGCCGCGGCCGAAGTTGTTGTGCACGGCCGATCCTCACCCCGAGCACCTGTATGTTGGGGTTCACTTCAGAATAGGATGTAAACTAGACGGTGCAGGGCAATCAGAGACGCAGATCAGTATGAATTGGACCAGGGACGGAAATATGGTGGTGTC
The DNA here is from genome assembly GCA_036244855.1 of Temnopleurus reevesii. Taxonomy (NCBI): domain Eukaryota; kingdom Metazoa; phylum Echinodermata; class Echinoidea; order Temnopleuroida; family Temnopleuridae; genus Temnopleurus; species Temnopleurus reevesii. The sequence continues at coordinate 23,837 of BQKZ01000555.1, read as the reverse complement.
CAGGACTAAGTTTGAAGGTATTCAGTTTGGGACGGGGAGGTACTTCCCCGAGCTGATGCACATGTTTCAAGTGTCCATGCGTGACGTTGGTGCTGTCTTTGAATGCTCTGTGGAATACGATCATCATAATGGGACCCACTGGGGAACCTTCAGAGACTCCTGCATCGTCCCGCCTCTCAATGTTGAACCCTACTCTAATCTCGTCCTCCGTAAGCGCTCCCTGGCCACTGTCGACGAGGGCCAGGAGGTGCGTTTCCACTGCCCCGCTAGAGGACCTCAAACACTGGAACCACAGTTTCAAGCCTTTACTTGGAATATCAACCCAACCATCTCCCCGGCGCGATTTCGTTTATCGCACCATGGGGACGACCTCATCATCCACCGCGTAATCGCAGAGGACAATGGCCTCAAGGTGTCCTGTTTCGTCCCACCCTTCTCAAAAGCAACAGCCAAGCGAGAACTGTACCTCAAGGTAAGATCTCCCGATAAATCCCTACTCTGGGAACCACGTGAACCAGCTGTAGTCGTTCCTTTTGGACCTGAATTGTTGACCAATTCAAACGATTCCGCAAACGCTACCGCTATGCCTACAACAGTTTCTTATTCTGGGAATATAACAACAAATCCACCAACCACTGTCACACCCACTGCGGATTTTAAAAACAGTCTTACAGTGGATTCCAGTAACGATACAAATGCAGTTAATCATGCGGGCTCGTCTGACGCAACCAACGTCACAGTATCGGATCATCAAGGTTACGCTGCTGACGGAAACGGCACAACGACATTCGAGGATGGTACAACGGCAGATAATCTTACCATTGCTTTTAAGTTGATACCACCGTCCTCTAGGAATGATGCAGCGAATGTTATGACCCAGATGACTTCGTCATCATCGTCGTCGTCATCAGGTTTGGACATTGATTTGGATGCCCCTGTTATGGATGGTGGCGATCCGTTCCACAACACTCCGGACGTCGCCCCCGATTACCCCAAGGGCTATGATTATGATCATGAATATGATCTCGATCCGGTTAGCCAAAATATAAACCGCTCTTTAATCGCGCCAAACGACCTCACTTCTTCGGACTTCATCTTCATCTTCGTCATGATCGCCGAAGTTCTCCTAACGATCTTGCTGGTCGTCCTCCTCCTCGTCACCGGGCCCGTATGTTTCGCATCCAAGCGCAACAAGGACATGGAACACACCAATGATACCGACATCGAGAAATCGGCGACGCCGTTTCCCGTCATGATCTCGCCATCGACGCTCGAAAGATCGATCAAACCCGCGAGCGAAAAAGTGATACCGCAGAAGATAAGCTCGCCGTCAATCGATCGACGGAAACTTTCAAATAAGGAGATCCCAACAGTTGACATCACGCTGTCGTTCGAGGTGAAGGAAAAGCCGAACGACGTCGTGATCGTGAAAGACTCTCGGAGCGATGTTTCGACGGTGTCGGGATCGCTAACGGACGAACAAGGAAGCGATGCCAGCACCGTCGAATTCAAGACATTCGGATATCCAAGGAGTGACTGCGATTCCTCTGAAGCTTAATGTGTGAGAATAACAAATATATTTTTCAAATCATACAAATACATTAATGTTGAAATGGTGTATGAAAACTATTTTCCGATTTGTTTCCTCGAGCCAAATTATCTTTCGAATCGGATGAGTGCCTCGATCCACCCATGCGTCTTTTGAAATTGACTGACATGTACAAGTGCCAAAGATTTTCTAAAAATATAGGAAAAGTTCTAAGAACGAATTTTTAACAATGTATATAATGAAGGAACCCATTTGTGACGGTTTATTATATACGATGATATTTTTGTAATGATTCAACTGTAATTGTACTGTCTCCGGAAGACGGTTGTAGTAATGCCCGTGTGATGACTTGGATATTATATTTTATGTTAATTTTGTAAGAAATTTAATATTAAGGTTCTGTATATAGTGGATTTTTTTGCAAATAAAATATGTTCCAAGTGAAAGGAGAATGTCTAAAACTGTTTTGGGTTTTCTTGTCAAAAAGTATGGAGGACATATTTTGAGAATAATAAAAAAAACTGAGCGATTGATTACAATGATAATCAGGTGCCTATGATAATATCTTACATAATTAACTATAATAAAAAAGAATTACATTCTAAATTTTAACTAAAAAAACTTGCTCCAGAAATTCGATTCGGAAGAAGAAACTGTCATATTGACGATTTCAATACTGCAAGCGGACACACACTGCAAAAAGTGTTGGGCACAAAGTCAACTCAACCAACGTATGGGGATTTTCTTTCAGCATTTGTTAAATTAAGCAATATCGTGCCTAATTATTGGGCTAATTGTCAACTGTGCTTATTGCCGGGCAGGTTATTGCTCAATCGTTGGATAAATTTGCCCAAGAGATGAGGAAAACATTGCAGAACAGTTGGTCGGGTTAACTATTCGCTCAACACTTTTGCAGTGGCAGGTTCAACTTTATCTTCCTTAGATTAGCAGTTCCTTCCATTGCTTGAGTAAAATATAGTGCTATTTAAACCATTTTTGTCTCACATTTCAAACTATAGACATTTTTGAATAATTATCATTATTCGTGTCATTATTGTGACTCAATATTGAATACGCGTGTGTGGCACTGGCTGAATGCAATTATAATTTAGTTGAATTAATAATGAATGCTAATTGGACGCCTTTGAATATGTGCAATAACTCTTGTAAATTCAGGCTAAACCCACAATGGATTGAGTGTGGAGGGAACCCTAATCGAAGGAGAATGAAACATATATTTAACATTTTGTGTTCTGGGCTCAATATCAATTCTTGTGATTCATTGTCACAGAAATTATCATAATTATATGATATAATTATATGAGCAGAAAGACAAAAATAATTTTACACAAGATCAGACCATTGTATTGTATATCAATTTGCAGTTGGACGCAGGGGATTTTTATAATGAATCTAATCATTAAATTCATGAAACTGGAAACGCATTAAGCAGTTGAACATTACTTTTTCATGCAAATTAGAATTTGTAAAATTCTGTCTCAAGAATTTCGGCAATTGAGATTCGCATTGGTAGCATCATGTAAAATTATAAAAGGGATGTGAAAATTCTATTTTTGCCAATTTAAGGAAGTAATATGATTGAATTTGCTGTTAATTTATTCCCGTCCCGAATATGTTAAAATAGAAATGAATTGATAACACTGTTTTCTAAATAGGAAGGCTACCTAGAGGCTTGTGTATGTGACGTTAGATATTTAAACATCGCCAAATCATTAAATGTGACAGTACTATGTCATGACATAATCCAAGAGTCCAGTTAAAAACTGATTCAATGTTCCCTTTTTTCCACAATGACAGCATTATTGCGCCGACTAAGAATACAAGTCCAAATTTAGACATGGCGCGAGGGTATAAATGCAAATATGATATATCCCGTTTCCGGTGGCTATCCCGACATGCCCTTGTAGAGAGTGATCAGCAGTGTTGGGTCTGTTTGATATCAAAATCGCAGCTTGACTGAGAGAGAAATTAATCGCATCCTATGAGGTTAAAGGGATGCCAACCCCTGGAATTATCGTGTCCTTATTGAATGAGGAAAGATCATACACACTAAGAAATTAGGTAACAGTTAGGGTCCAAAATCACGCAAAGTCACTAATTTGAACCCCGGCATCCCGCCGGCATCCTCATTATACCCTATGAGGTTCAAAATTAATCCCATGTGATGAAAGCTGGTACGAAGGGTACAACGTTGTACCCTCCCGATTTGAAACTAGTGCAGAATGCAGACCCCACTCTCTATACGTGATCGGAAATGAATGCTGATTTTGTTCTTATTTTACCTTTAGGAACTCTATTTCATACGTAATAGATTTAATTTATTACTATGTTTTTTATTCCGTTGATCCTTACAAGATTCGGAAGAAAAAAAAAACATTAATACATCGATGTTTTGAATAAAGTTTATAAATAGCAGACTAGAAAAGGAACACGTCTTAACCAATGGCGAGCGAGCGAGGCGACAGTGGCTGACCAATCAGGTGGCACTATTTCACGAACAAAGAGGGTCGGTATCGAGGGTCGATATCGAGGGTCGATATTGACTGAGGCGCCGTGGCGTGCGCCTGAAATCCATCTGTTCGGGACAGTCATATAGACTTGGGTTCGTTCCTGCCTGTGGGTTCGAAACCAGGTCGCATACCGTCTTTCGGGTGGAGACGTTAAGATGGCGACCCTCTTTCTCTCTTCTTCTTCTGGCGTAAATATTCAGAATTGAATGATACACGCCTCTAAACTACATCCTTTCCTTTCCTTTTTTGCCAAACGCCAAAGATCTCATTTTGTACCCTAATGGTACAATTTTGCATCCCTGGGGTACAAATGTGTTCCAATAGGGTACAAACTTGTACCCTTGGTTGGGGTACAAAATTGCACCTCACATTTAGGGTTCAAACTTGTACCCCATAGGGTTCACCCGGTGTTACATGGGAATGTACCCCATAGGGTTCACCCGGTGTTACATGGGATTGTACCCCTAGGGGTGCAAAGTTGTACCCTAATTTCTTAGTGTGTATGAACAAACTGTGAACATTTGAAAAAAAAATCGGACAACCCGTTCAAAAGTTATGAATTTCAAGGTCATAGAGATATGACGATCACTGCCGCCTATGACATCGGTAAATTCGACGGAATTTGTGACGTCATGTCGTACAACTCCTCATACACTCTGTATAAAAAATTTCACATTTTCTTCTCTTTTTTCTATAAGTCAACAATATGCTTATTTTCTGATTGGGTTTATAATTTCTCTGTCTATTATGCATGTCTTTTATTTTAAGAAGAATCATGATGGAACCCTTCTCTAAATTTTACATTCATCCCTTTATAAAAATTATATGTACAAAGTGAATGAGGAGTTGTCCGACATGACGTCACGGATTCCGTCGATGTTGCCGATCGCACGGATCCCAATGAGCGACAGTGATCGTCAAATCTCGGAGAATTTGAAAGTTCATAACTTTTGAACGGACTGTCCGATTTTGCTCAAATATTCACAGTTTGTTTATCTGATTTTCCGACATTCAATAAGAACATGACAATTCCAGGGGTTGGTTCCCCTTTAAGTTAGCCGTCGACGAATTACATGTATTGTCATTTTGCCCCCATCATGGGGCGACTGTCTGCAAAGGTTACATCTTGCCGGGAGTGAACTGACGTTGGCCTTACTTTGAATATCGAGTTTTTCTTTCACTTTTGATGCGTAACTGATCTATTGTTGATTTCTTGTTAACCAATTTACTACTAAAACCGTGTAGGTTCTGTGTAAAGTTACAGAAATCAGTAATGAAAGGGTTAAGTGGCTCATATATCCCCTAGGGTCAGGGTGTAAACATCCGGGCTATGCAGGAACTCACATACAAATCTCTGTTTGTAAATGAAACCAAGGGGTAATTTCTCGAAATGGTCTTAGCTATTCTCTTCTTGCCAAGACGTCTTAACTCCTTGTGCCATCCTCTTAACATAGACGTATCAACTTTTGTGTCTCTGTTAAGAGAGCGGCCCGAGAAGTTGAGTAGTTATAGGTGCTTGTATGTTGCGTAATTTAATACACAGCGTACGGGTATGTCGTTCCATTTCCTGATAACCCACTTTATATTTTTCAGAAATACTTTATATCGCGTTACACTAAAAGGGATACACAAAGGTTGCAAAATATCACTAAAATGTGCGATCTGCAAAAGAGCTTTGAAAATTGTAACGTTGTACCTTTTGACAGCCTCACTGCACACTGTGTTATGTTATGGAGTCCCTGTTTGATATCTTTAATAAGTCGCAATTGTTTATGCATGGGATCGTGGCACGAACTGAGTGCAGGTTGAGTGCAGCACAGTGTGGATCAATTTCCTGCTGAAGGAGTGCCATGGGTAGGATTCTAACCTAGGGCCATCTGGTTGAAAGGCTAGAGTCAGAACCGCTACACCACGACGCCTCCACCCGAAATGACGCAATGGCGCACCCTCTAGGACCGTATATATTTTGTAACCACTCATGCACCCTTACCCGATGCTTGTGCACCCCTAAGGTTCCTTTTGTACCCATCACATGATCCACTATGAGCGGTCAGATCAATCTTACTAAGATGTCAAACTCTTGAAGGGACAGGTGTTGCCCGCTTGATCCCCTTGTCTTACGAAGAGTAGGGTGANGTTTTTCTTTCACTTTTGATGCGTAACTGATCTATTGTTGATCCCTTGTTAACCAATTGATTACTGGAATCGTGTAGTTCCTGTATAAAGTTACATAAATCAGTAATGAAAGGGTTAAGTAGCTAGTTCAACCCCCCTTAGTGTCAGGGTGTAAACATCCGGGCTATGCCGGAACTCACAAACAAATCTCTGTTTGTAAATGAAACCAAGGGGTAATTTCTCGAAATGGTCTCAGCTATTCTCTTATTGCTAGGACGTCTTAACTCCGTGTGTCACCCTCTTAACATAGACGTATCAAGTTTTGTGTCGATGTTAGGAGGGTGGCCCAAGACGTCTTAACTAGGAGAGTGTAGCTAAGGCCCTTTCTGGCTACTGTAGCCAGCAGTTCAATTTATTTACCATAATGAAGACTATAATACTTTACATAAATCAATTAGCAAACCGCTGGCTCGCAATGGTTTTCTAATTATAGACATGTTTATCATTTGAATGAACAATTATTTCCTTCAGAAATATGACACTTCCTTTTGAATGTCGCACCGTTTCAAGAAGTAATCTGACCACACGCAAAAATGTGCGATCTGCAATAAAACTGTGAAAGTTGCAATGTTGTATCTTTAGACAGCATCAAGTGCACACTGTCATATGTTAAGTAATGTTAAGGAGTCATTGTTGATGCCACTGTCACACATTGCAGTTGCACAATTTAAAAAATTCTCAAACCAAGCTGTCTGTCCTATCTAAATATATTCAGATAGATGAAAAATCAACAGAAGATCCAAAAATAAAGAAAGTTATTCATGCACTATCAAGATATCTTTGAATTAAAGCGTCAGGATGACGCATTAATTTCTGTACAAAACCTATGGAGGTGACGTTTTAGATTTTCGCTTGTTTCAAGCACTAAACGTTGATTTTAAAGCCTAACATTTTCCCTGTTTAGTTTATATGCACCATCAACCTTTCAGATAACCTCTAGGATCTGGCAGTTGAGATTTTTTTAAAATAAAAACGATGTTAACCAATGGCTTTAATATACGATTTTCCGTCCAAAATCACGAGTATAGCATCAATGTTAACTATCTTTCATTTCAAATTCGACAAAATCCGTGAATCTGCGGATATCACTGTTTCATATTCCTTTTTTCTTTGTTACAAATGTACAGAGTTTGTATTCGATTGAGTGATAGTTTCGTTCTAATTCATAAAATTTACGCTTTTTTGGCGAAGCGGTCATTCCATTCAGCACAAATCGGATTTCGGTTGCCGCGACGGCAGGATCTTATCATTTAAATTTCATTTATAGCAATCAAGTTAACATAATTTGCATTTTAAATTTATTGTAGGTATCTTTACAGTGTTCATGGGATTTTGTTTAATTGAATTCTCTTTTAAAGATATATATCAGAATCTTCCCTTTTTATTGCTTCTTAAAATCTTCAGATTTCTTTTTATGTGTCTGTATATTTGTTTACGCTTTTACAATGAATTATTGCCGTGCAGTGGGTGATCAATTCTCCTTTATCAATTATAATGGTCAACTTCAAATATATATATATATATATAATTGAATTCAATCACCCATTTAATGAACTGGAAGAAACAAATTACTTGCCATATATGATTCCTCATATCCATCATAATTCTAAATCATAATCTAAATCATAATTTTAAATCGTTATAGGAAATGACGGGAATACATGACCATGTAATAAATAGATGACGGTGATTTAAATGTGAGCAAATAAAAAAAAATTACGCTATTGATTAAAAAGAATAATTGAGCAGAATGCATATGTATACTATCTTTCCTTGTTAGGATTCGGAACATACTCATATTGTTCACTTCTCCTGTATTACCCGCATTATCAACCCGCTTTCTTAACTTGAATGATACCTTTCAGAAAGAGATTGCTAATATGCTAATCTAAAAGCTAGAAATGACGTTCCAATGATCACTGACTATTTTGAATGCTAACTGGCTCGTTTCTAAATTGAATGAAAAGAACTCACAAATATTCGACAAACATAGTAAATCGTATGTAAAAATACACAAATTTAATGACAATTTACACGGCAAAACCAATCTACGCTTATTCAAATGGCATAAGTATTAATTCAAATGAAAATTGCGTGAATTTGGACGGAAAATCCTATATATTTTATGCATGGGTGCGTGGAACAAACTAACATGGCGCTGCTGTTTTGTTTTGTGCTGTGCTGTTTTTTTATGACTAAGCGATCCCAAAGGTGCAGGTTGGTTGGTTTTATTTTCCGTAAAGTAAAAAGGATAGATCAGGTTCGAATTCCATGAGCGCTCCGCAGAATGCAGAAACATACCTTTTGTTGTTTGACTCTCACCCGAAATGATGCAATGGGGCACCCTTTAGGACCCTATTTATCTTGCAACCACTCATGCACCCTTACCAGATACTGATGCATCCCTTAAAGGTAGAATACTTCTTTTGCAGCCTAAAATTTGACTTTCCAAGATTGTTGTGTTATGTTGAAGAGTACTAAATGTTAGAACTTATCACCTAAAATTTGACTTTCCAAGATTGTTGTGTTATGTTGAAGACTACTAGATGTTAGAACTTATCACCAATCAATTAAGCACAAAGATTGCTCATGATAGGCGCATTTATAGTTATTCTAATAATAATTCTTCTATTCGGGTCTCGAACTAATTGACCGTGCGTTCAAAATTCAAAACAGCCGTTAACCCCTCGTTGACCAATAGCGCAAGAGTTTCTCTCAGTGCGTATTTCGCATGGTGTGGCAGTGTATTGAAGTGCGCACTGTATGTGCTCTTATGTTTTGTGTGTGTGTGGTACCGGAATACGCTGGGAGTATCGCGATACCATTGGTGTTAAGAATAGATTTTTATTTGAATTGAATATTCTGGACCACATTCGACCAAAATACTTCATAGAGGTTATTATTTTGGCATATCTGAGGTACAAAACAAGTTGTAAGCATAACCGTAATGTGTGCAAATGTAGTTTTCTACCTTTAAGATCCCTTCCATACTCATCACATGATCCTCTATGAGCGGTCAGATCAATCTTACTAAGATGTCAAACTCTTGAAGGGACAGGTGTTGCCCGCTTGATCCCCTTGTCTTACGAAGAGTAGGGTGATCATGACTATACTATACGTTCCTTCGGTGACTGATAGGAGCATCATGGTCTTGTGAGGGGTAATAAACCCTGGAAGGGGTGCAAGGGAGTACCCTTAAAGGGTAATAGTTGTGTCGTTTTTGGCATTCCTCGTCATTTGGTGTCGGGCCAAGTATGTGTTTTTTTTTTTTTTTTTTTAAGACAAACACTTTTTTTTGCTTTTTCACCTAGTCATGTTAGCTACATACAATTAGCACGATATAAACTATAAACTTGGTCATGGGACTATAGATCCATACGACGTGTATTGAACTGTGCGGACACAACAATCACAAGCATGTCCCGATTTGAATAGCATTACGAAGGAGAATTGAATTGGCGTTCGACTACATTTGGCAGAAAGAGATTTTATCGTGTTAATTTACCATTTTCCTTCTTAACGCTTCGAAGTAACTGACTGATCCATCACGAACTTGTATGGGGTATAACCCTCGAAGAGGTGTAAGAGAACACCCTGTAAGATACATGAGGACGTAAATTGGATCCTTTGGGTCATCCTCGTCATCAGGCCTCGGGCAAGAATGTCTTAAGTTCTTGAGAAAAACGCCATTGGCATCTCCATTTGGTTTTACACATTTTCCCCGTGTAGCTTCCTTCTTCGTTGACATTCCATGGTGGCTGGTTAGATCATCATGATTTTGTGAGGGGTAACCAGCTCTCGATTGGGTGTAAGTAAGCACCCTATAAACTTCACAATGGGGTAAGTCGGATCCGTTGGTTTACCCTCGTCATCAGGCCTCGGGCAAGAATGTCCAATGTTCTTAGGAAAAACGCCATCGGCATCTCCTTGGTTATACACATTTTCCCCCGTTACGCTTCCTTCCTCCTTGATGCCACGGAATGACTGATTAGATCTTTATGATTTTGTGAGGGGGTAATAAACCCTCGGATGGGTGCAAGATAGCACCCTAGATGGGTGTGAGTTGGATCATTGGGGTTGCCCTCGTCATTGGGCCTCGAGCAAGAATGTCCAATGTTCTTAAAAACCGCCACTGTCATTTCCACGTAGTTTCACACTTTTTCCCGTGTAGCTTCCTCCGTCGTTGTGACTGGTTAGAGCGTCACTATTTTGTGAGGGGATAATAGTTTCTCGAAGGGGTGTANGGTGCAAGGGAGCACCCTTAAAGGGTAATAGTTGTGTCGTTTTTGGCATTCCTCGTCATTTGGTGTCGGAGCAAGCATGTGGCATGTTTTAAGAAAAAAGGATTTTGCATTGTCACTCTGTTGCATAACTTAAACAGCCCCAGTCATATAAAAGCTCCGATTGAACACGATTCAACACGACTCTGTGTTCAGTTAAGTGCACCTGGACAAAGAATCGTGTTGAATCGTGTTCAGTCGGGGCTCCTATGTAACTGGGGCCTTACAATTTCCATGTCGACGCTATTTAGCAACTGATTGATACATCACGATCTTGTGTGGGGATAATAACTCTCGCAGAGGTGTAAGGGAACATTTTGTAAAATTCATAAAGGCTTGAGTTTATAGATCCTGTGGGTTTACACTAGTCATCTGGCCTCGGGCTAGTATGTGACATGTGTGAAGACAAACGCCATTTGTATCATTACTACTTAGTTTCATACTCTTTCCCGTTAGGCTTCTTTCCTCCTTGATGCCACAGAATGACTGATTAGATCTTTATGATTTTGTGAGGGGTAATAAACCCTCGGAGGGGTGTAAGATAGCACCCTAGATGGGTGTGAGTTAGATCATTGGGGTTGCCCTCGTCATTGGGCCTCGAGCAAGAATGTCCAATGTTCTTTAAAAAACGCCACTGGCATTTCCACGTAGTTTCATACCTTTTCCCGTGTAGCTTCCTCCCTCGTTGTGACTGGTTAGAGCGTCACTATTTTGTGAGGGGGTAATAGTTTCTCGAAGGGGCGTAAGATAAGTCATTGGCCCGTATTCCGATAGCGAGGTTTAAGTTAACCCTGGTCTAAATCTGTGGTTTAAGTATGGGTAGCCAAAAGTGCCAAAACTTTATTTACAATGTATAATTCTTATGTTAACTGCTCTCTTAATTTTAAATACTATGAGTGCCAAATATGTTGGTAAATTAAACATTGACTGTTGTAGATTAAAGCCTCTTTTGGCTTCCCATACTTAAACCACATATTTAAACTCTAGTTTAAGTTAAACCTGACATCAGAATACGGGCCATTGGGGTTACCTTCGTCATCGGGCCTCAGGCAAGAATGTGACATGTTTAAGGCAGATGACACTGGCATCTCCACAGTTAGTTTCATGTGTTTGCCCATGCAGCTTCCTTCCTCGTTGACGCTACGAGGTTACCGATCTCAGTATATCATAATTTTTGTTAGAGTTAATAAACTCTCGGACGGGTGTAAGAGAGCACCCCATAATGATTCAAGTTGTACCCTTTGGGTTACCCTCGTCATTGGACCTAGGGCAATAATGTCACCAGTTATTGAAAAAATCTCCACTCGGTTTCGTTCTTCTCTCCCGTGTAGCTTCATTCTTGGTTGACTCTATATGGTAACTGAACAGGGGATCATGATTTTTGTGAGGGGTAATAACCCTCGGAGGGGTGTAAGAGAGCACCCCATAATGATTCAAGTTGTACCCCTTGGGTTATCCTCGTCATCTTGCCTCCGCCAAGAATGTTACATACGTTAAGAAAACGCCATCGCCATTTTTACTTCATTTCTTACTTGTTCCGAGATATCCTCTTTGATGACAATTGGCAGTAGCATATACAGGAGTGAATCAAACATGGAAGTTGGTTCTTCATCTAATTCAAAGATACCTTTTAAGCAACAAAAAACACCATATCTAAAAACATTATAATATCTAAATTCTAAACTGATTTAAAATGACATGACAGATATTGAAAATTTGTTGTAGTTTGAACTTGTTGCATTATCTGTTCCTAGACACTTCATTCTCAGAAAGCAACAAAAATAACAACAACAACAACAACAAAATTGCATATCATTCTACTGAATGTCGACAGGCGCCCAAATTGACCGACGAATAATTCTACCACAACAATTCTAGATAATGATTTCTTTATTGACGCTACAAAATATTGCCATGGCAACACTTCGTAATCCATGAAAAGAGATATTTCGAAATATATTTTGATTGATGGTTTCTAAATATATTGTGATCCCGTTATCCTTTCGCTTGCTCAAGTATTTTTGGAACGGATAAATATATCAGCATAACTTCCTGTATGCTATACAGACTTTTACAGCTGTTTGTTGAGTACAGATCTTCCCCTCAGTTGGAGTACATTCTATTGTATGTACTTTATCGATGTCTATACATCTACTTTCGATGGTCCAGTTATGGAATTATTACATTTATTCAGAAGAAGAGTCCATAGCTCTGCTCAATGTCTATGACACCTTATAATGTTATAACACATTGCTCATATAACCGATATTGTGTAGACAAACACACGTCCAATTTTATCGACAAAATCTTGACAAATTTTGCAACATACAAGTATAGTTTTTTTAAGCGATTCACAATCTGGTTATGCAGCTTTTTATTTTCATCAAAACTGTCATTCTTGAACTTCTAGCCGTTCAAAATAGAAAATTTTGACCTAAAACTAACGAGCTCGGGTCAGTGGCTAAAATAGACCAACTACACACACGCCGTTGAACCTTTAAAGACCGACTCACATCTTTGCGTTTTCAGCCTGCGTCGGTCTAACGCTCCCCGAGCGCGCAGTATACGGTGATCTGACGATGGACGGACGTTTGGCTTGCGCTCAAGGAGCGTACACTGAAAATCAGTACACCGTATGATTTGCGTCTTTGTGCGTCCAGGGAGCGTTTTTAATCTTTCAAAAACGCTGGGCCGACGCAGGCTGAAAACGCAAAAGTGTAAGTTGGCCTTAAGCGAGGCTCAAAATCATTAGAATTATGCAAAGTTTACCGTCTATTTATTACCCTGTCATCGTTCTTGTCTCCGGTCAACAGTTTTTCCCATTTCATCCCACTAAAAATATTCGAAGAAGACGGGACATCATAAGTTTAGGAAATTTGATTTGCACTTAAATACTGTAAGAAAAGAGTCGCAAATTTTCAGAGGATTTGGGGTTTTCAAATTTGGTCTGACCACAGTGAATTACAACTGGGTGTTTATTTGATCGATTTTTGTTACACTTCAAAACCCAGTTCTGCATAATACTGTTTTACGATCAGTAGAAATGCATACTTTATGAAAATTATTATATTAGTTCGGTTTTGGTTTGGTTTGATTTTCCATGTAAAAATAACAAATGAAAAAACAAATATGAAATCAATATACAACTGAAATGAGAGAACAAAATCATAAATACATACATGCAGATAAATGAATAATGATTGGCTGGAAGCTGCTTACAAAGTAGCTCTGTTCTTCCTAGAGGTCCAGTGATGGAGATGTATATCAATTTGTGAACTCTAATCAACTGTCACCAGTTTAGATAATTTAATCCAATAGTATGAAATATATGATCATCATTGGTTGCCTGGATAATCAACTTGAGACGCCTTATTACGCAATACTTATAATTTCATTCAGAAATATTGACCTTAAGCGCACTATACAGCACAATGAAACATTTTGTCATACATTCATAAATTCATATCATAATGAAAGAATTAAAAGAAAAACCGAAACAACATGATTAAAATCCAATTCCCAGTCAGATAACTGTAATGTAACACGTGCTTCATCGATCATTATTTTGTAACTGTAAATCATATTGCCAAATTTGCTCTATTCATAGCTTTCCCATAAAATATATGGTTTTATTAATATAGAATGTGCCTCATTCCATTAAGTTATCATAATGCATTGAATCGAGCAGACACATTACGGGATAGAAATATTACCCTCACAAAAATGTGTACATCATGGTGTCTGTAAATTGTCATAACAAATCGACAAATGTCATTTATTAAATCATTACACTGTCATCGTTGGGTCCTTTGGCTGCTCCCTATGAATCAGCACAATGACTATGTATTACTGATGTGTGACAAATTAGATCAAGGGGTGTGCGAAACAGGTGTATTAATGATGGAGCATTAATGGGCATGCTTTCTAAAAGAAAATAGATCCATGTGACGAATATTTGATTGCAAAGACAGATAAAATATAAGATGATTAGAAAATAAAGAAGAAAAAAGGTTGTGAATTTTTTATTAATCTATTTACAGGAAAAAAAAAACATTTCGGTCGTAACAAAACTGTTCACTCATTCAGCCCATAACATAGAGTTTAAATACTATTGAAATCTACATAGATATTGAATGCTACATAATGTCCACTCCTTTGGAAGCATTCCAACAAAGCGCGTATAATTCATCACACAGTAAGCTCGTATTCTCTTCACTGTGGGTTCCACGGCTCGTGATTTATTCATCTGAGGACGAGTTTGTTAAATATAATCGAAACGTCATGTTTAAAAAAAAATATTTTGTTATTATTATTTTGCTTTTTCTCGGTCCTTTAAAGGACTATCTCTTGAAAGATACCCCACACCACATGGTAGAACCGCAAATATATTCCAATTATATGACGTTAGTTTCGTGTTTTTTTTCACTGATAAATCTATTGCTCAAGATAACATACATGTATGTATTTGAATAAACAGTTTCCATTTATCACTTTGGATTAAACCGAAATTGCTAAATTTCTGTAGTCAAAGGGGATTTTAAGCCAAGATTAAAATGTTCTGTTTAATCTGATGTTACCATGTGTCATAGACATTTATGACTAATACAATTCTGCTACATTCTTTCTTGAATTTCTTGAACAAAAAGCAAATAGAACTCGAACGTTACACAGATTAAAACTATAATTGGAATTACTTCCTAAAAGTTATAAATTCGTTCGCTTTCCCAGGAACGATGATTAAACGTAATGTCACTGACTGACTAGACGAACAGGCAGTGCAAGTTGGGGGAATTAATCTCCTTTAATCCAAACGTCGATGTGTTTCTTCGTGCAAACTAACTTCAGCTGTCATTATGTTCTGTGTGACAACTGTCATCATGTTGTGCATGGATTATATCATTAGTCATTCATGTTTAATCCCCGTTTTGAAAGCCACTCTGCACGTATGAAGTTTGTTTTATGCACCGCGTACGGTATAACTGAAAAAAACCCCACGAAATTGTCGATTTCTAGTTGTTTGAAATGACCTACTGACTGAGTTGTTAATGCTGAATTTCGAGGAAAATAACGTCATCATTGTTGACGAGATCCCCCTCTCTTACTATCAAATGTGGTAGTAATGATAATAATGCATATTTATAAAGCTCTTATAAGAAGTGTTTTCAAGCTGCACTCTTTGCATCGCACTAAAATAATGATAGATTAACAATCCTTTCCTGGAAAGAGTGCAGCACACTGTTGAGGAATTTCTTGCTGAAGGAAATTAACGTCAGGGTGGGGTTTTGAACCGCAACCCTCTAGTTGAAAGGCAATAGTCAGAACCACCACCACAATATACGCTTCCATACACTAAGGGGGTGTTGCTCAAAGGTTGCAATTGATCGTAAGTTGCAGTTGATTTGCAGTTGATTTTGAACAACACCTCCTCAGTGGGCAACATACTATCTAACTAAAACCTGCCAAATAATGGTCGAAATTTCTCCCCTAAATTGAACAAATTTTACTCAAATATTGGATTAGATGTGCCAAACTAATAGTAGAAATGCAAGATTCAGTCATGAGTTTGGGATATTTTAACCAATTGATGTTGTGTAGACAATAATGTGCTGCTCTGTGTTTGGTAAACCGTCATCCAACGTTTTAAGAGAGCAGAATCTGAGCTGACATGACGTCTGCTCAAGAACTCTGTTACAAAGCATCAACAAACGATGTCTTGAACAGTATTTGGTCAAAGTTAGTTAAAGTTGAAGCCTGTGTTGACGTATGGCTTAACATATTAGCGTATGATTAATGTGTTTTAATCCTTTGTTCTGCCGATCTGTCGCCTCATCATCATTTGTCACATTCTCTTGTCAGTGAACATGAGACGTCTATTTCTCCCGTCATGCTACTTACTCATAATAGTCACTCATGTTAGTCACTAATGTTAGTATAACCAGGGGCCAATTATACGAAATTTTCTTAGCTATCGTCAGCTTGATAGACGTCTTCGCTTCTGGTTCCAACTTTTTTTTTTATATAGACGCGAACCTTAAAACGTCTATGCTAGGAGGGTGGTACAATTTCATGCAATTGGCCCCTGTATGTTAATCACTCATGTTCACGACTTAAAGGGGAACCAACCCCACGTGCTCCCATCGAATGAGGAATATCAGATGAGGAAACTGTGTAGGCGCCGTGGTGTAGTGGTTCTAACTCTCGCCTTTCAACCAGTGCGTCATAGGTTCGAATCCCACTCATGGCGTTAATTTCCTTCAGCAAGAAATTCATCCACATTGTGCTGCACTCAACCCAGGTGAGATGAGTGAGTACCTGGTAGGAATTCATTCCTTGAAAAAGCTTATGCGCCTAATAGCTGCACTGCTAAATCCAGGGTAATAATGCTGCAAATGTAGAGCGCTTAAGACATTCTCATTAAGAGTTGACAAGCACTATATAAAAGCCGTTCATTAATATTATCATTATTATGGGCATTTTAGCAAAATCGGAAACCCTTTCAAATGCTACGAATGTCAAACTCACTGAGACATGTAGATTTCTGTCGCTAACGGGGATCCGTGCGATCGGCAACATTGACGGAATCTTGACGTAATGTAAAACAACGCCTCATTCACTCTGTATACAAATTTCACGTATTCTCCTTTTTTTTCAGAAAAGTCAACAACATGTTGGTTTCCGTTTGCGTATGAAATTCCTTTTTCGATTCTGCATGGATTTTTGAGAAGATATATGTTGAGCCCTTACCCTAAATTTTACATGAATCTATTTGTAAAAATTATATGTACCAAGTGATTGAGGAGTTGTCCGACATGAAGTCCTAGATTCCTTCTATATAAAAGGAGACTGTAATACATTTCAGGTGGTTAAAAAATGAATGACGCTTTTTTTTTTTATCGACAATTGTATGTATTATGAAACATTGACTTAAAGTTTCAATTTAAAAAAAATACATCGCTCAGAGAATTGGTCATTCAATGCACTTCACAATCATGACAATGTCAACTCACACACTAAACCAGTTATTTACATTTCCGTTACATACACAAATATGTAAAAATTAAGTTATTTATGTTTTCTGGCATTAATTGTTATTCCCTTGCAGGAGCATGCCAAAAATTAATGATTTCCGTAATGCTTTTGTAATTGGTTTGACGAAAGGAAGGATATTCATAGGATACAATCAAATTAACTTTATTTACAACATCCCTTGTTCCCGTTAAACTTAATTCTCCGAGCAAATTATAAAACCGACTTATTAGCTATTTCTTTCCGTACCCCAAAACATTTTTGTGTCTTCCAAAATTAGCTTTTGTTTTTTTCCGCAAGCAATCTTTATATAACGAATAGATTTATTTCTTGTTTGATTATCAATATGAAGATTCTCAATTGAGTATTGTAGGCCTGGAGCATTGGACTTTAAATTGTCAATTAATAAATATTTTGTCGTGGTTTTCCACTTCAATTGGAATTTTCCGCGCCCGAAGGTGAGTTTGTTTTCCACGATAACGAATTTTTCACTTTTGATTTTCGCACATCCCTTTCTAGCTAAAAGACGCTTAAAGAGATCCAGATGTTTCTGTTAATTTTTCGGAGGTGTCCTTTTTTTCTTCTGGACATTCGTAGCTCAAAGCGTCGAAGAGTAGACCAAAATAAACTAGGCTGCATTTTTTCTTCACACATCCTTTTGAAACGGATAGATACTTATCCATGCCACTTTGTTCATACTTTCTTTTCG
Source organism: Temnopleurus reevesii (assembly GCA_036244855.1). Classification (NCBI taxonomy): domain Eukaryota; kingdom Metazoa; phylum Echinodermata; class Echinoidea; order Temnopleuroida; family Temnopleuridae; genus Temnopleurus; species Temnopleurus reevesii. Next base: position 5,567 of record BQKZ01000555.1, on the reverse strand, counting down.
GAGATATTCTTTTTCATCTGGACTTTTGTAGCTCAAAGCGTCAAAGAAATGGCCTAAATAAGCGGATCATCCCTTTGACTTTTGCACATCCTTTTTTAATGGCCAAGAGGGGTAATTGTAAATATGTTAGTTTTTTCGAAGATCCGGAAATTTCGTAGCTCGAAGTACCAAAGACTTTGCCAAAAAACATCAAAATGTTTCGATACCAAAAAAAAAAAGGTGATCAGTGCTTTTGAATTTTACAAGTCCTTTTGAACGGAAAGATTATTGTTTGTATTGTACTATGTACACTTGTTTCAGTGATGTCTTTATTTTCACCCGAACTTTAGTAGCTCGAAGCATCAGAGAGTTTACGAAACTGGTCACCTTTCCATTTTCACGGGTAGTCAGCGCTTTCGACTTTTGAACACAAGTAATACTTAGAATCGGTTAGTTTTTCGAAGATGCTCCCTCCCTTTCACATCTAGACTTTCGTTACTCGTAGCGTCAGCAAGTTAACCAAAATCTAGCCAAAATACATTAAACAGTAACAGCTGGTCAGTGCATTTAAAATCTCACACAACATTTCGAAACGGATAAATACTTATATATACATGTATTTGCTACTGTGTACATAATTTTTGTTCGGAGATGTACATTCCTTCTGAAGTTTCGTAGCTCGAAGTGTCAAAGAGTTGACCTATATAACTGGGTCGCCCGTCCATTTTCAGGATGGTCAGAGCTTTTGACTTTTGTACATCCTTTTGCAACACAGGGCTACTAATAGATCTATTGGTTTTTCGGAGATATCCTCTTTCAACCGGACTTTCATAGCTCGGAGCGTCAAAGAGTTGATCAAAATCTAACCCAAATCGACTAGACCGCATATTTTCGCTTCCAAGAAAACTGGTCAATCGAAACAGAAAATATAGTAATAAAAAAAAATAATAGTAATGTATATTCTACTGTGTATATATATATACATTTTTTTGGGAAATGTCCCTTTTCTGGTCTTTCGTATCTTGTAGCGTCAAAGAGTTGACCAAAAATAAACTGGACCGCCTTTTCATTTCGAGCTCAGGAACCAAAAATCCCCTGCCTAAGTCGGATGTCGGAAATTGAAGTAATAACGGTTTATGGGATATTGTCATTTCTTCTACACGTGAGTGTAAATTGATATCTGATGACGGAGATAATTAGGTCCTCGAGATGTATCTATCCACGCATCCTCGCCTAAATTTGGCAACAGTCTTTATTTGTGACATGTGAAACAACGTTGGATTTATTCTACATTGTATATATTCCTTGTACTCTGTGATGGTTTACTATTAAACGAAAAAGTCAAATTGGAAATTGCTTTTACTATAATGGAATTATATTATGGAACTCCCTACCAGATCATATAAGAGCAATTAAGAACTTTCAGAAGTTTAAAAAGGTGTTGAAACATCATCTTCTAAATTAGTCCTCTTAGTCCAGCTGCCAAGTGGGCATTTGAGGCCTAACTTTGCAGTTTGGTCTAATACTATAGTAGTTTTCTCAACGAATTATGATGGAAAAAATATTCAGTTTGAAGAATCCGGTTGCTGACACACTGTCAGCATTGAGCATTTTGAGATATTTGACGTAATCCAAAATGGCGGCCGTGTGATGGCATTGTTCACAACATTTGCAAAATATCTACTAAAAATACAATATTACTCTATTCTAATAAAACTAAAACATAGCGTATAAAATTTCCTTTTTAATAATACCAAAATTTATGGAATCAGTAATATAAAACATTATGTTTTTTGTCTTTGTTTCAGAAAATTTTCATTTTTTTCTAAAAATATGAGATGCACCATTGTCTGTGTCCCTCCATAAATCAAATGTTTATTTAGCCTATGTTTTGAAAACTCCTAGAAAACTGCTCATATGTGTGACTAATACACATGCCAAATTTCAAAGTCTAAAATTGTCACGCTTTGGAGTGATAGAATTATTAACCTGACATTTTGATTTTAAGAAAATCAGCTAAAAGGCGAAAAAAGACACCCACAGAAACTTACCCATTGTTCCCGCCTCGCAGCGGCCGAAATGTCGGGGCAAGTGTTTGTTCACACCCGGTATTAAGCACGGAACACGCTATGTCAAAGTGAAATAGGTCAATCTCGTTCCATACTGATTGCAGTTGGAGCATTTCAGGATATTGAAATATTATATTCATATTATTCCACCGTCTTATCAATNTATTTGTGACATATGAAACAACGTTGGATTTATTCTACATTGTATATATTTCCTTGTACTCTGTGATGGTTTTCTGTTAATTGCAGTAAACATTTGACAGTTGTCACTGTAATTGGCGCAGAAAGGAACATTCTAAAGATGAATATTTTACCTTCTCCTAATTCTTCTTCTTTATCTCCGCCTTCTTCTTCTTCTTCTTCTTCTTCTTTGTCATCTTCTTCTTCCGTTGGCAACCATCTTCAGTTGCGAAAATTTTGTGCGACAGCGGTTTATGTTACATTTTTTTAACGGTTTTTTTACATTATACATTTTTTGGGCATCGTTTAAAAGTTTAAAAATTCATGGACATGAATACTTTGCTTTCAAACAGACCATTGCATATAAATTGATGAAAAAGGAAGATTCCGGAGGACCATATTTTTCAACACATTCTTCTTCATTTTCTTCTTTTAAATTTATTATTTTTTATTTTCAATTCCTCCAAACTTTACAACAATATCGATGTGTAGATGGTAAACTTTAGCAATGCAATGGAGAATTACAAGTGTCTTACATTTGATAAAACGCAGATAGATGTCATACTGCTGTGAACAAATAGATGAATAAAGAAATCGATTATCCGTTTTCATGGCACTTCACTATATATACTTTCTCTCTATACTCGGTCTAAGATGCAATGAATATCTCCATATTGATCTCCGCATCGGAAAACAGGAAAAGAAGACACAATCGGATTTAGAAAATTGCAAATCATTTCACTATCACTTCCGTTCACAACATTTGAATTGCTCTCTCTCTAAAGCACATCTCCTGAATATGTCTTAAAATCATACACCAGATAGCACATGTCTTTCGCTTTATTTCATCGTCATTATCATAATTGTGCCTTCACCTGGCTTGCGATGAAAGCATCAAAATAATATAATGCCCCAAAATGTCGATAGGAAGATAATCTCCACACTCGACCTGCCCCGGAAGTAGTTCTTATGTCGCTTCCCCCACTGGCGCCGTTTTAAGAGTCATGAATATACCAACCAGAGTTTAATTTTAGAATTTGGTGTAGAACATACCAAAGGATCAACATCCCGAAGAGTGCGGTGACTTATAACTGGGAAAAATGTGTGTCAATGACATGTCTTGGAAAGTTGTCAGAGGAAAAAATCGGATAAGGGTTCGTTATTCCGAAGATTCACATTTTTTTTCAACGTTCCTTGTTCAAAAATTTTGAAACCAAATTATAATTTCGGAATAACGAACTTTAGGACTATTAGATTTACTAATTCTGGTGCCTGTAACATAAAAGATGCAATTAAACTTACGATAAATATTAATCGGAAGTCTATGGCAAAACGTATACCATGAAGATACAATTGATTTTCAATTTATTGTATCTCATGTATGTTACAGGCCCCTGCATGGATACACTTCTTGACGACTACAAGCTGTAGACTATTCCAAATTAATCATGTTAATCGGACCATTTCATGATTAATTTCTCTATGGCTAACCCATTGACAACTGGAATCGGGAAGTCCCTTAAAAAGTCTGTGGGTATTACAAAATTCACTAGTCAATTGGTTAACGTAAAAATAATAGATTTCCCTGTACCAATCGAATTATTTTAAATGTTTCTGAACTGTTTGAGACACAAAGATCTCACTATTTTCCAAAACCTTTGTCGAATTTGCAGCCATAGATTGTGTCAAAACTCATTCATCCCATGTTATGACTGATTGGCAATTGTTGAATAGAAAATTGTAATAACTATTAAAAAAAATCTTGACTTACATCACGTCATTGTGAAATTGTCTACATTGTTTTGGATACAAAGACCTAATCATATTTGCGCAAGATCTTCCTAACATTTCAGCAAGCCCACACCAAGTCCGTCGCACCCACCAGTTCTTTCTTTCAGCAGATTAAGGTGGGATTTATTTTGGATTAAGATTGTCAGAGGAAAGCCTGACTCATACTAGCGCCAGTGATACACGTTCTCTTTCCCCCTCTCAAAAAGTATGTCCCCGGCGGTGTGAAAAGATTTGGAAATTTTTAAGACCATAATGCGCAATATCAATCAATTATGTTCAGTCTATTTATAAACAGATACGGTATACCTCGTTTTTGTCATTTCGTATGAACGCATAAGCCTAATTTCGATTATGGGTAACCAGGTTGGTAACTATGAAGATTTTTACGCGGTGATGATATATTCAGAGGGTATTCCGTTAAAAAGCGTGCTTTTATAGCGAACAGAATGCTTCACGATACAACGAGTTATCTTTCTTGAAAATATAAGTGGTCCCCAAAAGGACCTACCCACAATCGACGTTTAAAAGAACATGTTCTCATCATTCTCAGATGAAAGATATATGGACAAAGGACTAGGACAAACTAAATAGCTTCATTCAAGCATTCACAGTAGGTTCATGATCACAAAAAAGCCCCAGGTGCGACTCTTATTCAACATTTTCCCACAGAATTAGAAGGATGGAAATTTCTTTTGTGTCCATCTAGATATTGTTAATGCTTGAATGGAGGTTGTTTGCTTTGTTCCAGACCTTTGTCCCTTCTCTTCACAGTGGATTATACAGTTAAGTCTAATTATCATTAAGATATGTATCTTTTAATTTGTAGGTGTGTTTTTACCTGCATTTAGTTGAAGGCGTTTGCACCTCTCAAAACCAACTGCAGGTCTTCGTTAATTCTTGTATCTTTGTATCTTTTGCTTGCACTGTAACTGTTTTGAATTGCGAATAAATAATAGTAATAATAATAATACTTATAATACTAATAATGATAATAATAATAATGAGTGATTCATTCACGAAATGTTGATATTCTATTGGGTTTTAATTGGTGTTACGTCGGGATTTATTTATCTTCATACAATATTACATTTTGACTACCGTCACTTTGTGAATATAATAATCATTTCTCAATTGAATGAGTTTTTTTTGTGTTGGGTAGATAAATAATTGAATAATTCTTGCCTTATCCCAACATGGATAAACACTGATTAACAGTGCTTTATTTGTTAACTATATTTTGACATTTCAAGACTAGAGATGAGTGATCATGTTTTTTTACGGACATTAGCATGATTAGCAACAATTTGAATTTTCATATATTTAAAATTGTGCGTCTAGCTTTCAGCCTTTCTGGAATTTGGAACATTTCTTTTTTTAATTTTACACTTTTGTGCATGATGGTGTTAAGTATTTATTTTGTAACATAATCCTGCCTGTATATGTTGATTCCGTGTGTAAAATGAAAGTGATTATATTAATAAAAGTGAGAAAAAGCCCTTGAAATAAAAACGTCTCATTTATTTGGTTTTATTCAAGTCGGCCATTTTC
>BQKZ01000554.1:118726-138402 GCA_036244855.1 Temnopleurus reevesii | reverse complement strand
TACATGACTTTCTTTGAGCTGAAGGGTGAAGGTTCAGTTTCTTCCTGATGGAAATAACTCTTCTCCCACGACATGTTCAGATCTGGTCCAGCCGGGCTGGTGTCTTGGTCTTCCTCAAGTACAGAGGGTTGTGTGATGGGATTGATAACTACGAGTAACCTGAGTAAAATGGATGAATGAAAAATGTAAGTTCATTCTAAATTTGAGAGTAAAAAGCTTTGCTATCAAAGTGAACATTGAGTTCTTTCAGAAAGGTAAATATTTGATAAAAAGTGGTTCAAAGTAATCCTACATTGAAAACGCAGCATAAAAAAAACTTGTTTCAACAAGGAAATATTTTTTAAAAAGTACTGCAGAACGGCTTTAAAAATGTATCAAAATTACACACAGCATGATTTTCCACTTGATAAGGCATAATGCATGGTACCAAAGTTATATTTGTCAGCCCAACAAAGTTCCACTTTTGAACTGCTTTTACTCACTACCCAGTCAATATACATTTTCCTTCACATCATTTGGTACACACAATGTATTATTCATTTATGATTTTAAGCTTTCTGTTCAAGTTTTGCTCAATTTTGCAAACATTTATTTTTGGGATGAAACAAAGAACTAGATATTCTGTTCAACTTTTATTATTCACACATCAATATCATTTGAGCTATAATTAAAACCAATAATAAAGCAAGCTTTATCCCATGTCTCCTCTATACTCCATGACTACTTACCTTGGCCAATTAAACGTTCTGTCTGAGTTGCATGAATTGTCTGGTCGGCCTTCGCTCACTTTGACAAAGGGAATAGATGCCGCATCTGGTTTTAGCTTTACAGAAGCTAGAAAAATTATAATTCAGATTAAAGTTCACGTCAGATATGAAAGCGGTGGTGCTTCAAATATATCATTAAAGTGTGCTGCTATTATGCACATCATAAAACTGTTCTTTCGAATACAAATCAGAATATGTTTACAATTTTTGACCAAAATCAACCCCAAAATCATTTCTCTTCACTCAGATATTGGGCACTGTGGCATACACCAGTAATCCAATCCAATTCAATTACATGTGAATCTAAATAAATTAAATATCATTCACATGTATATGTACACAGCATTCTCTAATATATATCTCTAAAGACTCAAATTCTTCCATTCTCTTCTAATGATTAACATCATCCCACATTTTCACTGTAGAGTGACCGTGCATAAAAGGACTAAATATATCCAATAAATTAATCAATCAATTAATAAATGAATGAATATACAAATAAACTTCTTCAATTGTGGCCTTCCGAATAGCAAACAAAAATGAACATTGAATTTGCATTTCTATTGGTACCTTTCATTTCTCTGGCTTTGATAAGGAAGTTCTTCTGAGTCTTGTTATCTTTCAGAGGACAAAAAAAGCTCTCTGTAATTGATACCCACCAGAAATATGGCTTATTGCAAAAACAATGTATTAATTAGAGCACTAAATATGAGTCTTTAACTATACCTTTCATTTCTCTGGCTTTGATAAGGAACTTCTGTTGTGTCTTGTTGTCTCTCAAAGCACAAGAAAGCTCTCCATCGTTGATCTCTATGAGGAGAATCTCATCTCGTAACGATCTCCTCCACCATGCTACTTCACTTAACCCTCTCAAGTCAGGAATGGGGAACCTAAAATATGAAGGAGGTGTATATACATAGATTATCTTCTTGTCAAATATGAACGTCTTACTTCAAACAGGAAATCATAAATCTACTTTGCAAGTCAGGAATATAAAATCTACAAAGTAAGAATTGGTGGATACATATTAAATCTTCATTTTGAATATGAAAATCATCAAAAATATTCATCCTCTATCAACAACATGTAAAAGGGAAATACAATTTATATGACTAATGCATAACAACACAGAGTGGCATTCACAATTGGAAGATGGGAAATAGATATTAGAGAAAGAATTCAGTCTATGAGAATTCAGTTACAGAGAAATAACTTATGATGATTAAAATCCCATTTATTAATGTTATCAATAAATGATAGATCATCACATAATTGTCTCATCCAACAAGTTAAATAACTAAATTACAGTTCAAGAGTTTGAGAGCTTACATTTCACACATCTAAAAATGTAATGTTTTTACTTAGATTGCATCCATTAAATGATCATGCAAACTTATACTTTGAAAATTGGAACATGGGAAAATTACAAGTTTATTATTAGAAAAAGACAACATAATGAGAATAGCATGTCTCCAAAATTTTCTTGAAAGCTGACACGAGCTGGAAAATGTCTTACCTCAGTGCTACGATTGTGGAAAGACATGTCACGCTGATGTTAGTCTGTAAATCAGATCCACTTGGTGTATCGTCAAGAGCTTGTGTGAAGAAAGCTTGTTTGTTCTGAAAGGAGTAAATATGATTCTTATGACCTATCTGAAACTTACAACTCATGATAAATGCAAATACAAAGTGTATAAGCAACAATTCATCACTCAAGTTGATTAAAGCAAAAGGCAATATATTTGCTATTGCATACTCTACATGTACAAAAACATTTTGAAATTGTGCATTTGGTACAATTTGGACCAGCATGCATTTACACTGAAAGCAGTTTCACCACAACCATCCTGATATTAGAGTTTGTATAAATGTAGGCACTGTACGTCTTCTATTGGGGCCTTCCGGCATTTACATCAAATCATCGGTTGGCCTCAAGCTAACCATCAACTGACTGTTTTGAGGGAATGAAGCTTTGGCGAGGTGCTTACCAGACTTGTATTTGCTTGCATAGAAGGATACATGCGCTGTCCGGAGGCATCATAACCATAGGATGGTTGAGGATGAAGCAAAGTGTACAGACGGTCTACTAGAGATATGTCTACTTCACAGCTGACCACGCCCAACTCCACACAGACGTCCAGCGTCGGCTTAACTATGTGTCTTCGCTTGTGGCTCTGAAAAATGGTGTGATAATCAATAACAATAATGCTATATTGCATATCTGGGCCCTGTAACATAAAGATTTCCAGATGATTACACGATTGATATCAATCATAAAAGAAATGATAACTGTGAAATAGTATGCCCCAGCTTTCCCACTCATCAGTATACTGGTAAGCCTCTGCTTGTACCATTCGCACCAATTCAGTATTCCTTAGGCCTAGAGTTTTCATTTTCCTTGTATAGAAACTAAGGTTTCACAGGAAAAACATCAACTGTTAGGCAGAAAAATTTATCAAAGACTTTTTTTAATATAATGACACATTTTCCGAGGAAAAATAGTGAGCAAGTGTAGCTCCCTAACTTTGGCGAGTTGGAAGCTGGAATATCACTATTATGATTGGGGCAGGAAGGGTGGAGGGACTGGTGGTATTGTGTGCAGCGTGTGAGTTCACATTCATTTTGTATGTGAAGTGATATTATGTTGGGGAGTACGATGCCTGTCATCATTTTTATTTTCCGATAATCAAGCCTTTTCTAGGTCGATTTTATTCAAACAAACTATGAACATGCTCTAATTTTCTATTGAAAAAAACTGCATTATGGTAACACTTTTACTGCAGCTCACAAAGTAGTTCAATATCTGAAGCGCCATCTCTCCAAAAACTGGGGCCTGTAACATAACATGTATCATAAAGATACGATTAATTAAAACTTAATTGTATCTCCTTTATGTTACAGGCCCCTGATCTATCGGTTTAAGTAACAAGTATTTAATAACCAAGAGGATACAAACATCTACACTCACCTGATTTCTGATCTTCTGTGCATGTTTTAACTTTGTCCTGATGCTTGGCTTGGTTGCATAGCCCCCTTCACTTCCACCATCTCCGCTCAATGATAAGATCTACAAACAAAAAATGGACAAAATACTTTGGGATATCATCATTGATATTACAATAATGTAATAGAACACCTCTTATTTCTTTTCTTTAATTTGCTCCGAGCGCCTTGAGGATCTTATCAGGATGGAAAGTGCGCTATACAAGATTTATGTATCATTATCCTTGTCATGCGATGCTTGTTCCCATTGCTATAAGAGAGACAATAAGAGCATTGGATGGAGAGAAATAGTGAAATTATAATTCGATTTCACAAGCTAATTTTGCTATTACATTATTTATCAAATTTTAAGTCCTATATATATGTATTCAGTGATTTTCAAACTGTATTTCCTTTTTTTTTCTACCAGACTGTTTGGTGAGGTGATTTTCAAACAAGACCGCAAAGCCTGTTGCCGCAAATTCGGTCTCAACAGTTTTTAGAGATCTGAAAGAAAAAAAGCAGCTGCATGGTACGAGGAAACGTTGAGGGGTGCATCATGCCCATCTACCCCCCCCCCCCCCCCCCACGGTAGAGATAGGGTTAAAAGATCCCTCTCTAAATTTCTTTAAAATCAGTATTAAAACTAGATCCATTACCAACAGATAATGAAAACAGAAATGTAAACGGACCTGTATGTGTTCAGCTGCGTGAGGAGTTTGAGTAGGTAAAATGTTGGTTTGATTCTGTCGACTGAACAGACACTCCTGCAAGTCCACGCTGCCAACAGACATCTCAACCAAGGTGACATTCCAGTAATTGTTGCTCTTGCATTCACACTCCAGCGTGAATGGGGCTGCTATCAATCTATAAAAGAAAAGAAAGACAAAAAGAAAAAAAAATCAGAGCTGAAATTAGTAATAGATGATGAACTGTTAGTTTGAATCTTTCAACTGAACAGACACTTATGAAGGTCCACACTGCCAACAGACATCTCCACCAAGGTGACATTCCAGTGATTGTTGCTCTTGCATTCGCACTCTAGTGTGAATGGGGCCGCTATCAATCTGTCAGAAAACAAACATGATTACCATTTTTAATTAATATTGATTATACATGTAGATGACGACAAAAGAGCAGAAGAGGAGTTAACTGGTTCTAAAACAAATAGTTATCATAATAGAATGACGACAATGATGATGGTGAAAGTGGCAATGGTGGTTGGTGGTGATGACCATGATGATAATGATGATGATGGTGATGATGATGGTGGAGGTGGTTATCGTGATGATGGTGTTGGAGGTTATGATGATGATGATGGTGATGAAAAAAACAGAAAAGAGCAGAGAGGGGAGTGAACAGACATTCTTGAAGGTCCACGCTGCCAACAGACATCTCTACCAAAGTGACATTCCAGTGATTGTTACTCTTGGATTCGCACTCTAGTGTGAATGGGGCTGCTATCAATCTTTAAGAAGAAAATAGAAAGATGTTATAGGTGGTGATGGTGGTGAAGGTGACAATGATGATGGTAGTGGTAAATGCGTTTGTGATGATGATTATGATGGTGATGATGATGATGATGATGATGTATGTGGCAGAAGTGATAATGATGGTGGTGGTGGTGGTGGAGGTGGTGGTGATGATCATACGGATGATGATGATGTTGATGATGTTGATTGATGGTCATGATGATGGTTATGATGATGATGAGGATTGTGAGACTGAGGGTCGTGATGATGGTGTTGACGGTGGGGTTAATTGTGATTGTGATAAAGATGATGATGATAGTGGCAGTGGTTATGCTGATGGTGGTGATAGTGACGTTGATTGTGACAGGGACAGTGATGGTGATGCGGGGAGGTGGTAGTGGTGATGGTGGTGGTGATGGTGGTGGTGGTTGTGAGAGGTGGTCCAGATGATGTTGAGGATGGTGCTGAAGCACCTGATGAAGAGAATGGTATGTGTGGAGAAAATGGTGATGCTGGTAGTGATTGTGATTAATGTGGTGGTGGGAACAATAATGATAATGCCCTTACAATGTATCTTCACTTTAGCTAAAAACAACCCACCTTAGATGATCATGAGGGCACGCCGTCTCAAACCGCTCCGCCCATTCCTCCTGATCCTTGCGTCGAAATCCGCCCTTCCCCAACGCAGAGAAGAAATAGCCCGCCCTTTCTGACAAGACCTCCTCTCTTGTCATCCTACCAGCTAGCCTGGTCTGGGAGGATGCGGGGGACGGTAGGGAGGATGCGGGGGACGGTAGGGAGGAGGATGAGGAGGATGAGGGGATGGTGGAAGCAGGAATGACTGGTGGAGGAGACGGGTCCTCGTGGAGGATCGTAGCCGTAATGCTGCTGAAGCGGATTTTGTAGCGGGTCATCTCGGCTGCGTCGTCAAGGTGTTCGGTGTAACCTGGAGAAAGAGAAAAAGTAGACTTGTATGGTACAATGTTGATACATGTTGCTGTTTGCACAACACACCAATTGAAATTTTAATAATATGAAAACAAGTGTAGAACAATTCTCACTAACAAAGAGTGTCCTTTTTAAATCATGTAAATATACCAATTATAAAACAAATGGAATATTGTATGAAGAAAATAACTCTTTGAATGCACATGTACTGTATATTTCAACAGGAGACAATATATGGTTTACGAGTTAACTTCACCGATGTTAAATCAATATAAACAATGAAAACTCAATATTTTTTTACTTTTTTTTTATCAAAGTAATAATGTACATACAAATTTTAAGCTGTGAAAATCCACCATACTGCCGTATCTTAACAGTAAGTCAATTAAATTATTAAAAAAAGTAAATATCTTTTTCATTTTTACCTTTTTTGTGCCGATATTTCTTGTTGCCAGAAGACCTGGGCATAGCTGTTGCCATGGGAGATGCTCCTGGTGCTCTGTAGAGGGTACTGCCGTAGCTCATGTGTGTTACACTGCTTCCTAATGACAAAATCAAAATATATTGTTCAAATTGTGTAAAAAAAAATTGGGATTGATTGATCGGCTTAATAAAAAATTAATTTTCGAATAATTTCTTCAGGCTAGTTCTAAATGCTATTGGTAAATTTGACGAGATACAAAATTTACTTATCCCCCCAAAAAAAAACTAGACTTTGAAATTATCATTCATTCTTTAAAAGAACGATCACCTCCAAGAACATAGTTGTCCGGGAATTACTCATCCAGCAATAATTGTATCACATTTTCTTAGTCTTCAAGGCAGTAAACATGCATCTTTCAGAATTTTGTATTGAATTTCTTTAATGTATTTCTATCTTATGATTTGAGCCTGGGAAGCTAAAATTAATGAATCTATTTTTTTATGGTCAACTACAATGCTATCCAATCCCTTTGCATTAAACTAATATGGGGATATAATTTATAAAAATGCAAATAAGATAAAGTGAATCAATAAATAATGCAAGATTGATTTATTGATTTTTATGAAATTGTATCAAAACATTTGGCATAGATTCAATATCCAAAATGAGAAAAAATACTATTTTGTGCACATTCATTGAAACTATTTTGTGCACTTTAATTGAAACATAAGTGCAGAATTATATATCGCCATGTATTTCTGGAAGTATGAAAATACCTGTGCGACTTGTATCGGTGGAGCATGAGCTAATGGAGCTAGTAAGAGACGACTCCATGTCGTTGGAATGCAGGAAGGTAGAGAGAGACACAAAGATATTTACCTGTGCGACTTGTATCAGTGGAGCATGAGCTAATGGAGCTAGTAAGAGAGGACTCCATGTCGTTGGAATGCAGGAAGGTAGAGAGAGAGACACAAATATTTACCTGTTCGACTTGTATCGGTGGAGCATGAGCTAATGGAGCTAGTAAGAGACGACTCCATGTCGTTGGAATGCACAAACGTAGAGAGAGACATCATACTACTTGTCATGGAGAAGAAGATATCATCATTATCTGCAGATCAAAAGATAAAAAATAGAGTGAAATTTTAAAAATCTACAGAAAAGCATGAAGTTCTGACACTAACTTCAAGAAATATTGAAAATGTAAAAAGTATTTTGGAGGGTAATTTGATGTGCACTTCACATAATAGTAGTATACCATTTAGCTATTATGTCCATCCTGTTCAAAAAGATATATCCCAAGGCATTTAAAAAAAAAAGATTTTTAACAACTACTTTTAAACAAATACTTGTGCTCAACCTTTACATTACAAAATATAGTTATAGAATGGTATAATATAATAATATATAATAGTTCAAAAATAAGATGTAAATTCTTTTAAAAATATGATTTGCTTTCAAAGACAAATGGACTAAAATATACTTGAGCTTTCATGGCACTTGAAAACAGTCAACTTGTAATCGTTATTTACAGGAAAGAGAAAAGGTGGCCACTGGGAACAAGCAGCCTGTTAACAGATGCTAGAAATGAAAAATGAATTGTATCTCTCTGGTAAACGTTTTGCCATAGGCTTACGATTAGTATCGTAAGTTTAATTGTATCTTTTATATTACAGGCCCCTGGACTGAAGTAACACTAGTCTACTTACACTTACAAATTATAAACTAGGGTTTAGAAGCATTCCAAATGATTTCTTCTCAATATTTTTTTAAGCATTGGAGGAGATGTTACCTAGCTAATGCTGAAAGGTAGGTTGGAGATCATCCTCAACATCATCATCATCAAGATCGTTGTCGTGGAGACTCCAAGATTCTTTCCTCAAAACATGATCTGACTGGTGATGTTCCTAGAATAAAATAACAATTGGAGCTATAAATGTGAGGTGCTCTTTTTTTTTTTGGGGGGGAAGACACTTAGAACTTTAATACACCAAGCCGAAAAGGAAAACTCAAATTTTAACCCACAGAGAACAAAATGTGGAGATCATACAGAATATAATGGGGTGCTGCTAGAAAGTTGTAATTGTAGAGTTGTACAGTTGTAATCAACTGCAAATCATTTGAAAATCTAAAATCGCATTTTCATTTGCGCACTATCTGCGCTTCTAACAAGACATGCACGAAACAATGAATTTCATTGGTGCATGTCAGTCACTTGCAACTTTCTAGCAACATCCCCTAATTATGGTGAAGACCTTTGAACTAATTCTGAGTCTTCTGTAGTGACAGAACAAGTCTAATGATTTTCTTTTTATTCCACGACCATTTGAACTTAAGTTGATCCCCTTATTACAGTGTTTTATCCATGTAATCTTTGTTCTTGATTCAATTAGCTCATCCTTACATATTTCGACCAAGTTTGGTTGATTTTATTTTGATACATGTAGTTCTTAATTCATTGCGGTAATAAGGTTAAGACAGATGGAAAAAATTGTCTCTAGCAACACATTTGGTGGTGTGGGCATAAAAAAAGAAAATCTAAATGTATGAGAAAACAGCATTGATTACCTGAAGGTCTGTCTCTATTCTTTGATAGTCCTCTGGTTGCATTATTTTATTAGGCTGGCGGCCTCTTACAGTAGCTACATCTGAAGTTGCTGAAAGCAAGACAGAAAGAAAGTACAATTATCATCAATGGGATTGTACAATGTATGTTGTTCACTTGTTCAATAGTAGAATCAAATTGAAATATATGTACAAAGAATCTTCAATGTCGCATGATTCTATTGATTAAAAAAAAAATTCTGTCATGCAAAATTATCATCAAGTACAAAAGTAACCATTATAACTGTTACCACCATCATTTCTGTTGTTGTTTCTACAGAGCATTAATTTTATTATTCATTATTTACAACCCTAAAAAAGAGAAGATCAACATAACCATTGACCATATTAAAACAGAAATCTCGTCAAAAGCAAAATAAAACAGGCCTATGAACAATTTTTACCATTCGTCCAATATTGTTTTTGCTGCTGTCATTGTCGTTATCATCATTATAATCCCTTTCATCACCATTCGCACCATCATCAACCTCATTAAGCCTATTGATATCAGTTATGCTGATATCAGGTATATTATCATTATAATCAGAAAATTCAACATCAAATTACAAGCTTAAAGCGAATATCGAGTACTTGCAAAGAACTTCAATTTGGAAAAATGAATGATTAAAATAATCTTATGTTACAAACAAAGCACAACGTGACTTGTGTAGACAAGGGAAAACTAATATGATAACCTCAAACCGGTTAAAAGCGAAATTATGTCATTCTCCACGTGCTCTGTCCACTGCAGCAAACACAGGAAGCAGCGCGTGGGACTGGTATAAAATCTGTCGGCCCGACATGGCCATTTTTACCCTTTATTTGCACATTTCTCTGCCATTATACATTTTCTTGCAAAACACTTTGGCACATATTATTTATTCATAGTTCTGAACATTCTTCTCACATTTTGTGCGATTCTGTGAACATTTATTTTATTTTTTTAACAAATACCAGAATATATCTTTAACAAAAAGTCAGAAACAAAAAATTATGAAATGTCTTTGAACTTACCAGGAGATAGAAAGCCGCTGAAGAGTTCCGTCAGGAGATGCACTTGTTTAGGAGAGAGGAAGAAATTCACTGAAGCCAGGTAGACATCCAAGTCAGCCTAAATTAAAGAAAAAACGAACAAACACTAGCTAACACTCACCATTGACTATGAAAGTTTGAGGTGGTGTATAGTTTTCAATGATATTAATTGATTTGCAAAGATGCTAACATCTGGGATATGCATGATGATAAAAATCAAAATAGGCATCACTGAACAGCTGAACCAAATCGTTGTCTCGTGAGAGATAGAGCATGATAGAAATTACATATGCTCTCCCTCCTGTAATTGGATAAGCTTTTACGGAACTTATATTTTTATTTTTATCATGCATATTACGGAACAGATAGTATCTCCGGATTTGCAAAGGAAGTTAATTTTCAGTCCTCATTATTATCAATACACCGAGTTCAGAACTTCTTTAAAGAGGAAAAGACAATACGTGACTTCAAGTACGGTGTTCGGTGTTGGTGTTGGTGTTGAGAGAGCAAAACGGTCCGTAAACCGAGGTCAAACACCGTTGATCAGTTTACAGAAGTGATACAGAAACGACTGGAAATACGTCAGAATCTTGCGAGGTCTACCCTAAACACCGACAAACTTCAAGTTTGGTGTTGAAGCTGGTGTTGGTTTTGCTGCAACACCAACACCAGCGTTCAACACCGTACTTGAAGTCACCCAATGGCATTTATCCCATCGCAAAATAAATTGTAGGGGCCTATGCTAAGGGGAGGAGAATATACATGAAAAGAGAACAAATAGAAATAGGTAGACACAAGAAGATTCCCCTTAAGAATTTGAATATGGGTTTACAGTAACATCCTACCCATGGCGTCAATTTCCTTCAGCAAGAGATTCATTCGCATTGTGCTGCACTCAACCCAGGTGAGCTGAATGGGTACATGGCAGGAATATCTATTCTTTGAAATGCCAAGTGCGCCGTGAATGGCTGCCGGGCTAAAGCCAGGGTAATAATAATGTAAAGCGCCTTGAGCACTCAGTAGAGTGGATACGTGCGCTATATAAATTTCATCTATTATTATTATTACTATTTATCAATATTATCATTATCATCATCACCAGTGGAGAAGAGTGCATAGAAGAACAAACCTTTGGCCCAGCTATATGATCGTTCTGCTTGATCTTGACTTTTAATTCCTGCTTGCCGGTACACTCCCCAACCAGGCAAGACCCCAAGAGGTCAGCCGTGAATGTAGATGACCCATGACCTTTGACCCCATTCATCTCTCGAGGATGATGGGGAGGCATCTCGGGAGAGGAGGCCGCATGGAGGAAGGTGCTCTGTTCCATTCCTGCAAAAAAATGGATAAATATAATCAAAAATAAAATTGAGGATTTCAGAATTAGAACAGATGCCCTTGCTCTGAAATCTTAGATCAGTTTACCTACAGATATGACTTTATAAAATATCATCGCAAAGTGCAGGTAGCCAAAGGTAACATTGCTTGAATCAAACTAAACCCTAATAGAGCAACAATTCAAAGGGTATTACATAAATATGTATTTTGAAGTGCACTTTATTCATATTGGGGAAAGGGATGTCTCATTCAAAGTGTAACAATAAGGCATGTTTCAGGCAATATTCTCTTTTTACTTTGTGATTAAGACAGTAATTCATCGAAGCAACAACAAAGGATGAATGTAATGCCAAAAATTGTTTCAACATGAAACCTTTATGGAAAAGAGCTGATGGGCACTTTGCGAGCATAAAACTTTCAAGAAATACAGTTTTCAAGTCATTCAGAATTATATCACCATGCTATATAAGTCATTCAATATAAGCATCAATGTTACATATGGTAAGCATTTGCTTGTAAACATCTAAAGAACTTAGTACGTCCAATCAAAATAAGATAGAAAACGTAAGGTATCCAATTTTCCATTGGTATATCTATGAGTGTAACCCTTACCCTTTGCCGTTGAATCACCGAAATTGGTTGATAATGGCGAACCGGTTGGTGAGACTATCCACGCGGACTGACGCTGCTGCTCGGGAAACTCCTCGCATCTCACGGTAACGCCCATCATCTGGAGGTTCTTGTGCATGAATGCTGCCGGTTCAAAGCGGGGAGGGCTCGAGGGGTCGACGCTGCTCCCCTGGTCCCGGTTCACGGCTTCCTGGGCGTCCTCGTCGAAGAAACGCAACCTGAAAATACAATAGTTATGATGATAATGATGATAGATTCAATTTAAAGAGTGCACATACCTATCCAATTCACAGAATGCTCAAGCGGCTTTCGAATTATTGTGCTGCACTCAACCCAGGTGAGATGGATGGGTACCTGGCAGGAATATTTATTCCTTAAAATGAAGTGTGGCTGAAAGGTGAGGTACAGTCCCACTACGCCAAATCGTTTCAATAAAAATGATGAGAAATCTCAAGAAAAGGAGATGCTGTATGATGCTGAAAGACTAAGGAGGTGGTGTTCAAAAGTTGCAATTGATCGCAGTTGCAGTTGATCGTAATGTGCCAATCAAAATCATTGTTCCATGCACGTCTTGTTAAATGCGCATACCGTGCTCGAATGAAAACGCGCGTAACAATTTTCAAAGTTGCAGTTGATTTTGAACAACACCTCCTCAGAAAGTGATTATAGGGATCAATGCTGCTCTTTTGGTCCCTGTTCACTGCTTCATAGGCATCCTCATCAAAGAAACGCAACTTGAAATTATATAAATGTATATAATTAGGAAAAAATGACATTCATTATGAAACTCTCAGGCATTGCAAGTGGACAAAAAACCTACAAAACTTAGATCTAACCCTCCACAATGAGACTGATAGAGATAACGATGACCTTTTACCAATATTCATCATCTCCCTAATATATTTCTTTTTTTTTCTATTATGCAGAATTACAGCCGGGATGTGAAATTCCTTTACGAACTAAAGAAAGCGATTGTCTAATGAAAGAGTAGTAAAAGAATTCTTCGTTTTATCAACAAATTCTGTTTGGTTATGCTCATGCAGAACATACACTATTTTACATTGAGCATTTGGGGATGACACAATACTAAAGTCAAATGACCAAAATAACCATAATATGTCATATGGATGACTGAAATGTCTCCGAAATGGAAAAAGAGAAAGATGAGTCAGTGGTATTACTGAAAAGTTAGAAGAAATAAGAAAAAAAAAGTGTAACAAAACGTGACTTAAGATGCACAATTCCTTCATTTTGACATCACTTTCAACTTTCAAGAGCAGATGTCANGATCCACGCGGACTGACGCTGCTGCTCGGGAAACTCCTCGCATCTCACGGTAACGCCCATCATCTGGAGGTTCTTGTGCATGAATGCTGCTGGTTCGAAGCGGGGAGGGCTGGAGGGGTCGACGCTGCTCCCTTGGTCCCTGTTCACGGCTTCCTGGGCGTCCTCATCAAAGAAACGCAACCTGAAAATATAATATTTATAATGATAATGATGATAGATTAAATTCAAAGAGGGCACATATCTAACTAACATACAGAATGCTCTAGCGGCTTTCGAATTATTATGCTGCACTTAACCCAGGTGAGGTGAATGGGTACCTGATGGGAATATTGATTCCTTGAAATGCTGTGTGCGCTGGTGTACGCCGGGCTAAAGCCAGGATAATGATATTGCAAAGCACCCCCGAGTACTCAGCACAGTTGATATATGTTGAGTATAAATTGCATCTATTATCATTATTATTATAATTACCCCAGCTTTAGCTTTATAATGATAACGATGATAGAAGCAATCTAAAGAGTGCACCTACGGGCTTTGGAATTATCATCACGGAATAATTTTACTTTTCACATTTAATTAGCAGTTTAAAACATTGAGGAGACATTTTCAATACTTTACTGTACACTTCTATGTTAAACAGTTGCTAAACAAAACTTACTTTCCAGATTGAATCCTGCTAAAATGCAGAGCAAGGTGCGATGTGATGCCAGGAAAATTATTCCCTGATTATCACCCTGGCTTTAGCCGTTACAATCATGTGCAAAAACATTCCAAGGAATGGAAGTATTCGCTCGTTATACCAAGTGCCCTGGGTGGAATTTGAACCTCAATCCCATGGCTGAATGGCGAGCTTCACTTCCACTACACCAAATAATTTCAACTGAAATGATGAAGAATCTAGAGAAAAAGGAGATGCTGTATGATCTTCAAAGATAAAGAAAGTGATTATAGGGATAAACACTTCTAATTTGGTCTTTGTAGATGGCTTCCTGGGTGTCTTCATTTAAGAAACGCAACCTGAAATTATATAGAATTTCTCTGTGGAGCTGTCGTTCATCGAAAGTGGATAAAAAATGACAAAAGTTCGATCTAACCTGCCACAATGACTCTAAGACAATGATGACATCTTACAAATGTTCCTCATCAGAATTACAATAGAGAAGGGAAATTCTTTTACCAACCAAAGCGATTGTGTAGAGAAGTAAAATGATTCTTCATTTTGTCCACAAAATTCTGTTTTGTTATGCTCATGCAGAACATTTTTCACAAAGTATTTGGAGATGATGCAAAGTCTAAAGGCCCACCCTCTAGAATAATCTAAATATTTAATATGGTTGTCTGAAATGTCTTCTGATAGGAAAAATATGAAGATGAATGTAGAAATATTGGCCATTAGGCTAGATATTGCAAACTCAATGTCACCCATCAGAAATCATATTTTTATACCAGGATAATCACATTTTGCTCAAGCTTTAATTTTTCTTTTCTTGTTTTCCTTCTTCATATTAACCGACAGCTCATTATTATCTGGGTGTGATTTTCCTATAAACATAAAAAAGACATTTTTTTCTGAATGAACAGATACACAACCCTATTTAATGAGGGCGAAAGTATATGGTAGGATTGAACAAATAATAAAAATAAAAGTGGAACAAAAACGTGATTTAAGTTGCCTACTTTACCTTCATTTTGACATCACTTTCAACTTTCAAGAGCAGATGTCAATGAAAATAATCAAGACTTTTCTGAAATGCGGCGACTACCTTGGGCCTGCACCCATAGCAAAACCCCACATCATCCATCAAGCTAAAAATGGGGCTCGCTTTTAAGACCAAGTAGGATATTTTTAGTAAAGCGAGATATTAATAGTCAGTGTGTATTTCAGTTCCAACAATGGAGTTATCCTTGAAAGAAAATTAAAAAGTCCTATATTTATTCTCGATTTAAGGCTTGTTTTACACAATTCATCTTGGTCAATAGTGTACTTCTTTTTTGAAGGCGTTGAACTTGATTGATTCAAAGGAAATGGAATTTTAGGATATGATAAAAAAAAAAAAAAAAAAAAAAATTGAAATATACTCAGGGTTACAAAGGTATGAATATACATATGACCAATGTGTATTTAAAAGTATTAAAAAAAAACAAAGTAAAAAAATAACACATAAACATGAACCAAGTCTGGAATCAGTCCAAATATATATTTCTATGAATTTACTTTTGAAAGTTCAATATCTTGACCTGGTTTCTATGAATTTTTGCAATAGTTCATGAAAAGATAAGATCAATATTAACTCAAACTACTGTTTTGCTTTTAATCCACCCTCCCCCAGAAAACAATACACACAAAATTTAGACAAAATAGCCCAAGCCTGGTCTTTCTCCAAAGAGCTCATAATTGAGAATGACTTGAACAATGAATAAATTATTATGTAGATTTTCTACACTAACTATTATTCAAACCAAAGTAAACCAAAAAATATTTGTTGGTCGTCCTCCATTGACTGCCCACATGCAAATGACCAGACAATATAATTTCTAAAAAATTTAATTTACATTAAAAAATATGTAATTTCATACAGACATATCTAACATGACCTGAAATGTCATTTTGAGTGCTTTCTTTCCATTTGTTAATTTTCAAGGTCATTCTTTACAAAATAGCTATCCCTTTGGAAGACGTTGAACTTGACAGATTCAAAGGAAATGGAATTTTAGGATATGATAAAAGAGATTAAATTCACTCAGGCTTACAAAGGTATGATCAATACATATAGATTGATAAAAACTATTCAAAATGAGCTGAATGGGTCCAGATTAATATTTCTATGAAGTTCTATTTCCATGAAGTTCAAATGTCTTGACCTGGTTTGTACAAATTTGTGCAATAGTTTATGGAAAGATAAGATCAGTAGGGCTAACTGTTGTTTTGTTTCTGACCCTTTATTTCTAAAAATACACAAAGACAAAATAGCCTTGCCTGGTCTTTCTCCAAAGTCCTTTCAAGTTGAGAATATTTGTATTGCTTTCTGGTGTTAATTGTATTTAGACTACAGAAGACCCCCAAAATATAACTGTTTGGTCAAACTCCACCAAATGAAAATGACCAGATCATATTGTTTTAACAATTTTCATTTATATCAAGAGATTGTAGTATATTCATATAGTCATAACCAGAGAAGTCATTTTTAATGCTTTATTTCCTTTTTTTTCTTTTTAAAGTTTTTTTTAAAGTGCGCACTAACTTTGGAAGGCGTTGAACTTGATAAAAGGGATAAAAATCTACTCAGACTTACACAGGTATATGAACAACCGATACATATTAATTGAAAAAAAACAACTATTCAAAGTGAGCTGAAATAGGTCCAGATTAATATTTATACGAATTCTTCTTTTTTTAAAGTTCAATATCTTGACCTGGTTTCTATGAATTTTTGCAATAAGTCATGGAAAGACAAGATCAATAACTCAAACTACTATTTTTCTTTTAATCCACCCTGAGCTCCCCCAGAAAACAATACACATACAATTAAGAAAAAATAGCCCAAGCCTGGTCTTTCGTCAAAGTGCTCTCAAATTGATAATTACTTGAACAATGTCTGAACCATTTTCTGAGGTTCTACCCTAATAATATTCAGACCAAAGTAGACCCCAAAATATTCATTGGTCATCCTCAATCAACTGACCATATGGCCAGACAATATTAATTCTAAAACTTTTCATTTACATTGAGGAAATTATGAAATTTCATATCATAGACATATCTAATATAACCTGAAAAGTCATTTTGAATGCTTTCTTTCCGTTTTTTAAAGGCAATTTTATTAAAGTTTGCTATTCCTTTGGAAGACATTTAACTTGACTGATTCAAAGAAAATGGAATTTTAGGATAAACAGAGATTAAATTCACTCAGGCTTAGAAAGGTATGAATAAATGTATGATCTATACAAATTTATTTGAAATAAAGAATTCAAAGTGAGCTGGAATAGGGCCAGAATAATATTTCTACCAAGTTTAATTTTAATAAAGTTCAAATGTCTTGACCTGGTTTCTATGAATTTTTGCAATAGTTTATGGGAAGATAAGATCAGTAAGGATAATTGTTGTTTTACTTCTGACGTCTTATACAAAGATGCATATAGATAATATGACAAACAACCTTGCCTGTCTTTCACCAACACTTTTATGTGATAACAATGACTTAGCAATAGCTGAATCATGTCTAGGTAAACCATTCCGAGTTTTATTTCATTAGGCCACCGACAATCATATAAAACTGGTCGGATCTGAACTTTCCCCCACTTTTTATCAAGTCACAATAAATTCAAGCACAGTCAAATCAAATATATTCTGAAAAGCCATTTTAATAGATTTTTAGAGCTTTTTCTAGCTCCCCTTATTTGTCTCATTTCCAGATGCATAAAAAAAATCTTTCTTAAATTCAGACTGACCCAAATGTGTAAAAAATGGGATTCATATTTTAAAAAAAATGGGGGGGGGGGGCTTCACATGACAAATAATCAATAATCAAGTTATTCTAAAATTTATTGCTATCTAACAAACATCTTGACAAAGAACTATTAAATAATCATAAAAGCTTTCCATATTGGTATTATCTAAGAAGCTCCTGACATTGCACACGCTTGTAAAGAAAAAAAAATAACATCATCAACCATTATATATTCATACTTTTTGTAATTATAATGATCCCCAGCATTTTGTTAAAATGAAAACCAGTAGACTTTTTCACGTTTTGGAACAAATTATATAAATCAGTATAATTAACATCTATACTCAAGTTTCTCTTAGGTTGAACAGATTTTTTGTGGTATCAACAGAGTTGACTTAATAGACAGATTTACCTGTATATATAGTTTTAATCTTTTATTATCTTGTTCAATTAAGGGTACAAAAATAGCAAAATATTGAGGAATGAGGCAGGCACAAAAAGAAGGCCAACACAGACAATTTGTATTTAACAAACTTTACTGGGTCTGAATTCCCACGCCCAGGTCTTTGTTATAAAAAAAGGAATAACACCCTATCATCCTAAGCTCTGAGAAAATCACAATCCCCTCCCTCTCCTCCTCGTCTTCTCACCACCCTCCTCCTCCTCCTCTAAAATTTATTTTAAAAAGGAACATTTCTGTTTCCTTTCGACCACCCAGAGGGGATATATAAGCATTGACAGGCTTGTTAAATAGCATGTTTGTATTTTTTGGTGGCATGTAAAGTCTAATTGTTATTTGCCGAGATTAGCCCAAGGGGATGCCTGTAGATACGCGGGAGGATCACAAAGAGCCTGTCCTTCACCCAATTCTATCTTTATTTTGCCGAAAAAATACCTCCTAATCGCCTCCTATAGGTGACAGCTCATCCACAAAGAGAGGCATAATACGGAATTTAATTTGAAATAGGAAACAAAGGCGCGATGGTGGAAATTCTCATGTTGGGTTTTCCTTTTTTTCTCTCCCCGGATTTTCGGCTGCCTTTGTGCAGTAACATGCTTTATTTATTTCAGCCTTCGCCGTCATCTTTGTTCCGACTAACATACCAAACTCTTTTCAGGGCTCGTTCATGATCACGTTCACGGCCAATCAGAAAAGTTTTTTTTTAAAGGGAATCCGTTTCAAGTCATAAACAGAAACACAAGATAGATAATTTTAGCAGGAGAAAATACAAAGAAATTTTGCTGTAAATGACGCAAAGGGCCTTAAATGAATACAGCAGCTTAGGAGTGCGTGCAAATGTCGAGCTCGGCCTTGAAAAACTCATAATAAACTTCAAATGAGCAGACAGGTAGGGGATAAACATAAAAAGCTTTAATGGTTGGGCATAATCTCCTATAATAGGATTCAATTGAAGCTTTTGGTTGGAAAGCTAGGTCAAGTTGGTGGTGGGTCACAATAAAACGCACGGAGCATCCCCCGAAAAGCTAGCGCGATGAATTGATGTCCTTCGGAAGGTAATCCCATTGTTATAACTTCACATTCCAAATCTTTTCACTTCAGTTTAGAGGATCACGTACAGCACGATTTTTTGCTCCTGTCTAACTTTGGTTTTTTAGAATAAACACCCTAAATGCAATATTAATAAACAATTTTTCCACAAACAAAGAGGAGATGTCATTTTTCTCACGATGTGTATTTTATCTCATTTGAAATGTTGCCTCAAATCTGCTTGAAGTTCAGTCT
>BQKZ01000554.1:88296-117371 GCA_036244855.1 Temnopleurus reevesii | reverse complement strand
TCATCATCATCATCATCATCATCATCATCATCATCATCATCAACATCACCATCACCATCATCATTGGCGTTGTGGTCGTGGTCGTCATCATCATCATCATCATCATCATCATCATCGTTGTCGTTGTCATCGTCGTCGTCATCGTCGTCATCATCGTCATCATCATCATCATCATCGCTGTCATCGTCATCATCATCATCATCAATACTTGTCATCTATTACTTTTCAAGTCATTTTACATAATCCTATTATCAAATGATCTATATTTCTGTTTCTTTGGGTTGTAATATCATATGCCATGTGCAAACTAGGAGCACTTGAAAAATAATTATATGATAGGTACTCTTTAATATTCAGTCTAGATCATGGGAAAAAGAATTCAGCAGCAAGGTTGTCCCAGCTGGATCAAACCACGCATCTTCCACTACACTTGTCTTGCTTTCCATCCATTGTTATACGTTTCCATCATCATCATCATCATCATCATCATCATCATCATCATCATCATCTTCATCATCATCCTCATCATCATCGTCGTCATCATCATCATCCTCAATACCTGTTATCTATTACTTTTCATGTCATTTACATAATCCAATTATCAAATTACCTATATTTTTATTTCTTTGGGTTGTTATATCATACACCAAAGGCTAACTTTACACATTCTTTGAAAAAAAAACGGTGCCTCTGGCACAACCTTACGGTGGCGGTAGCAAATATTAAATGAGATACATACTCTTTAAGATTTAGTCCAGATCATGGGAAAAAGAATCAAGCTGCAAGGTTGTCCCAGCTGGAACAAACCACGCATCTTCCACTACACTTGTCTTGCTTTCCATCAATTGTTACACGTTTCCACCAAATGCTCAATTTCAATATCCTTCTTTCAATGGATGCAAAATAAATTGTTGCAAAAGACAGAGCATAATGTATCAAGATATTCTCAAAGATCGTTACCAGCATGTATATATTTCTAAAATATTTCATGACAAAAATATACAGCATGTAAGTTATATGTTTTAATTCCCACTTAACAAGACCCAAAATTTGTTTGGATGCCATCCACCTACTGACCCATGAAAAAGGGCCACACCTAAACTTTAATTTTTAATTAATTTGCTTATCACCAAAATTTACAAATAAATTGATAAATA
The DNA here is from genome assembly GCA_036244855.1 of Temnopleurus reevesii. Classification (NCBI taxonomy): domain Eukaryota; kingdom Metazoa; phylum Echinodermata; class Echinoidea; order Temnopleuroida; family Temnopleuridae; genus Temnopleurus; species Temnopleurus reevesii. Next base: position 116,214 of record BQKZ01000554.1, on the reverse strand, counting down.
ATAAAGTGAAATTTTCAGATGCTCTTTGTTTTTTTTATCCCCTTCCAAGCCTTATTTGCCTCATGAATGGTTTAAATTGTGTTAAAAATTATTCCTTTTTATCATCTCTTTTATATTCTCTATAAAGCAATTTTTGCAAAAATGCAATTATTCTGATATTTCGGGTAAGTTCAGTCAAATATTTTTATTGCTTAAACCAATCAAATGTGTATGGCACATCGATCATCCACATTTTCAGTTAATTATCAAAACACATCGAACGATATTCAGCTCTTTTATGAAATCATCTATTGGTATTTACACAGTCCTCGCTTTCGTCCCTAATTCATTGTTATGAAACATGGCGTGTTTGTTTGTCTTTCGCTCAATGACAAGGTGTAAAGTTGATTCAGCAAGGGGACAACGCTTGGCTTGTGAAGTGTGGAAGGTTTGTCATACCTGTACACACAAACAACAAAGGGGGCGGTGGCGTAACCTGTCCGTTATTTCACTGTGTAATGCCGCTCCGAGCGCAAGGACAAATTAATGACATTGAGCAATGATCACATGGCTGCTTTGAAAGCTGGTGGCTGATGCAGTGATATCAATCTAAAATAACATTTTGTGTAGGGGGTACCAAAATTTATATCAGAATACACAAAGAAAAAAGGAGCGGTGACGTTGCCTGTCTGTTATTTCGCTGTGAAATGTCGCTCCGAGCACAAGGACAGATTAATGACATTGAGCAAGGTTCACATGGCTGCTTTGAAAGCTGTTGGCTGAGTCAGCGATATCAATCTAAAATAGCATTTTGTGTAGGGGGTACCAAATTTATATCAGAACACACAAAGAAAAAAGGAGCGATGACGTTAATACCTGTCTGTTATTTGACTGTAGAGGGCCGCTCTGAGCGCAAGGACAAATTAATTACATTGAGCAATGATCACATGGCTGCTTTGCAAGCTGGTGGCTGATGCAGTGATATCAATCTAAAATAACATTTTGTGTAGGGGTACCAACATTTATATCAGAATACACAAAGAAAAAAGGAGCGGTGACGTTACAGGCTGTCAGTTATTTCACTGTCCAATGCCGCTCTGAGCGCAAGGACAAATTAATGATATTGATCAGATTCACGTGACTGCTAAGCGATGCCAACCTAGAATAGCAGTCTGTATCTATTACGCTGGATAGGGGGTACCAAAATTGATCAGAACACATAATACACACACTAAAGGTTGTGGTACTACTTGTCTTTAAGAGGGTGTTCTTGTGAAGTGCTGCTCAGTGTTCAAGTAAAAATTAATGACATTGAGCAAGGTTCACTGGTCTGCTTTAAAAGTTCATATCAGGTCTGCTTTAAAAGTTCATATCAGGTCAGCTTTACAAGTTCATATCAGGTCAGCGATGCTGACCTGATATTCACTGGATAAGGGATACCAAAATTAATATCAGAATATATAACGCACACAAAGGAGGTGGTGTCTGTTAGCGGATCTCGCTGTGAAATGTTGCTCTGAGCGCAAGGACAAATTAATAACATTGAGCAGGTTGATGCGGCGATGCCGACCTGAAATTATGCTTGATAGGGGGTATCAAAATTTACAAATTTGTACAAGTCGCCTTCTTGTGTTTTGGACCAAAACGAGGCGCCTCGACGAGTTGAACAATTCGCCTTTCCTCTGCGTGTATAAGCTTCCGCAGGGTTGTCACAGTTTCAAAACCCTTGGGCCCGTATTCCGATAGCGAGGTTTAACTTAACCCGGGACTAAGCTATTGTTATTTAGACCCGGGCTATTGAAAAGTTAAACCAAGAGTCTAAATTACAATGACTTAGACCTGGGTTAAGTTAAACCTCGCTATCGGAATACGGGCCTATATGTTTCAGCTCTAAGTATGAACCCCACTAGTTTAAGGATGAACCAAAAAGCTCATCACTAACATTAAACACTGAAATTTGTCAATTTGAGGACAAACATACATTAAGCAAAGATCTTACCGTTCGATGTGGACTTCTAGCGCTATCCCTGTACTTGATCCTTGTGGAACATGCTCTAATCTAATAACAGTCTCAATCAAAGTCACCTCAACTCGCATCAAAACTGGAAAAGAAAAAGGAAAAAAGAAAGAAAATTGTTTGATGAGAAATTTCTCAATCTTTTTCATTAAAAAATCACAAATTATTAATGATTATTGAAGGAAAATTGTATAGGCTGGATTGCCTTTAACAATATCAAATTCAAATGTGAAAGTTGTATAATGGAGCAAGTGCAGAGTTTAAAAAAATAATAATGTAATTACCATTGCAACAACATTTGGAACTTTTGTCAAATACTGTATTTTAGGGTTTCCAACAAAAAATGAATAAATAGATTTGCTTTTTGACTACCGAATTCTGTAATTCTCATAGACTTTGGGCAGGGGGTTAACATGGGTTAACATCTTTCAATTAAAGCAATTTCTATGAATGATATCTGAAGGGTCCCATCATTTTTTTCTTATTAATTTATGTATTTAAAAATATTTTAGCAATACATGTGTTTCACACAGAAATAATCAACACTGATACTTTTTCCTCTTTTGGTAATTGTTTGGATGCCGTAAACCGAACGACCCTCTGAAAATGGCCCGATTTGAAGGTACTCAATTTGAATTACTTATTTATTTTTTCCTCTCTTTTAAGTTTTTTCTTATACTTTTCATTGAAAAATCAGAGCAAAATTATAACAAATATTATGGGATATAGCCTGAAAAGTCATTTTCAGCTTATCCTTGGCTTTTCACTCCATTCCAAGTCTTATTTTCACAACGAATTGTGTGAATTGTGTTTTAAAATATTTAAGAAAATCAATTAAAAAAAAACACACCAGCAGTCAAACAATTTCATTTTTTGGGGGAGGGAGTCTTCTTAATGAAAACAATTGTTGAAGCTACACAGCGGGAAGGGGTAAAAAGAAAACATTATCTTGGACTTGTCATCACATCACATATTTGATTGGCATTCTGACTGAATACATTCTCAGCCTTGAAGACACAACAGGTTCACACAAAACCTATCAAATAGAGCTATTTTCGCACAGCGGCAAATGAACAAATTGTTGCGAAAGTTCATGGTTACAGCATTATGCTGCAACATTACCCAGATTTACGGGAGATTCAAAAGAACAGCAAGAAACCTGTCATATTTTCTATAAACAGGAAGTGTTGGGGTAAACAATGGAGACATTTACACTAGCCAAATTTGAGGTTTAAAAAAATTCTGTTTCACACTTCAGAATTTAATTTCTGCAGGATCTACTGGTACCTTTAAAGATATACTGAGCAAAATTTGCTTTTACTTCGCCTGATTTACGACAAAAATCAGGACCTCTGTAATATCTTTAAAAGGAACATTTTGCAAATTATAAGTGCTCACTTTGGCTTTCTTGCAAGGTAATGCCTATTTTCATTTTAATTTTCACACAGTAGCTAGCAAAAAAAACCCCCCACAGTTTAACATTCCTGCTGATTCAAGCTCCCATTAAAATATTGTCATTAAAATGTTTGCACCTTGGAAAAGCTTGGGGGGGGGGGGTTCAATTTGTGTTGTGTGTTTTAATGATACATCACAATGATTTGTCATTATGGGAACTGGCCCTAAACAATTTCAGGTAGACAGGATTGTCAGTGGTCATAGCAGTTACAAACAATTAAAGTACAAGCTCCAGCCTGGAACAGGTCTGGAACAATCTGACAACAATCACATTGAATATTAATAGTCCATCTTAGGAATCATTAAAAGCCAAATTAAAGCACAACCAACAAGCCGCTCCACAAGCAGTAAGCCTTTTAGTTATCACCAAGTTAGAGCGGAAGCGTCCGAAGCGGACAGTTTGCTGACCAAACCATACAGATACAGACACTAATGGGGTGTTGCTCAAAATCAACTGCAAATCAACTGCAACTTTGCCAATTGTAACGCGCATTTTCATTAGCGCATGGTGCGCGTATATAACAAGGCGCGCATGAAACAATGATTTTGATTGGCGCGTTCCGATCAACTGCAACTTGCGATCAATTGCAACTTTTGAGCAACACCCCTAAAACTGATTAATTTGGTTTTCTATAATGTAAAGAGGGTCCGATTCCTCATCTCCACAGGCACAGATAGTGATGGACATGACTGAATGTCTTCTACAGTGGTAAATAGGTCAAGCAGAACACGAGGTGTGATGCACGAACAAGGAAAATCCTTCGACGAAATTAGGTTGCGCCATCAACTTAGCCTAGTTCTAGTGTTTGATTTATTTTGCTTTTAGGGACAATAAACAAACGGAATCAAATTTGTCCTTGTGTACGGGCAAGAAAGATAGGCACGTGGCTAAAATGCATGCTCTTCATTTGTTGATTTTTTAACATGAGAAGAGAGATTGTGGAGATGCATTGTTAACTCCAGGGTAATAACTTACCAACAAATTGGCAACAATTATTATTCCTTTTATTTTGGTCAAAAAAGCATTGATAAGGTTTCTCAAACTGTTCATTTTTTCCATCTCTCTCTTGTCAGGTTCCATTTTTCAGTCTCTGTGTCGCTCTTCCTTTATCCTCCCCTTATCTCTCCCTTTCCATATTCTCTTACTCCATCTTTCTTCCATTCTTTATTTGGTTCATATCAAGTCCAAGGTCATTAAGAGTTAGAGACCAACTAAGTATCGTCCATCGTCAACTAGCTTGTTAATTGTCTTCTTCTCGATCTTACAATTTCTATATATCTTTCTTTCTGTCTGTCTGGCTGTCATTCCCTTCCTCCCTCCCTCCGTCTCTCTCTCTCTCTCTCTTTCTTTGTTTGTCAGCTCTCCCTCTCTGTCCCACTTTGTCACTCTAGCCAGTTTCTAATCACTATGCGGTTCATACCAGGCCAAGGTCAGATACAGCTCAGAATGACCCTCTGATTGTCTCTTCCTTCATTAAGCTTCTCCTTAATGACTACCTTCTTCGTTCATCCTATCCATCTCTCTGTTTGTTTGTCTGTCTGTCTGTCTGTATGTATGACTGCCTGCCTGTCCCTTTGTCTGTATGTCTGTCTGTCTCTCTCTCTCTCTCTCTCTCTCTCTACCTCTTTGTTGCTCTGGCCGGCTCCAAGTCATTACAAAGTTTATTCTGAGGCCAAGGTCACATACAACTCAGAATGTCCATCTGATTGCCTCTTCCTTCATTCAGCTTCTCCTTAAGGACAACATTCTTCATCAATCCTGTCTACCTCCCTGTCTGTGTGTCTCTCTCCTCCCCTTCTCCTTCTCTTACTGTCTCTTTAAAACCCCCTCTCTATCCCTCTTTCTTTCTTTTTGTCGTTCTCTGCTAGTCTTCCAGACTCTGCATAGTTCTTCCTGAGGCTGAGGTCACACATGGGAACGAACAAATGGCCCATCTCCCTTATTTGTCTGTCTCGCGCTCTCTCTTCCCTCTTCCCCTTCTCTCTCTCTCCTTCTGTTCTACATTTCTCTCCCTTTTTCTTTGTCTTTCTGCCTGTCGACACACATCTCTCTCTCTCTCTCTCTCTCTCTCTCTTTATCTGCAAAGTTTGGACTGACCTTATTTGTCTGTATCTCTCCGTCTCTCCTCCTTCTCCCATTCTCTTTCACCTTGCATTCAACATTTCTCTCACACTCTCTCTCACTCTTTGTCTTTCTGCCTGTCTTCCCATATATCTCTCTCCCCACTATCGTCTCTCTCTAAATCTTGCCTATCTCTCTTTCTCTCTCCACCCTCCTCTCTCTCTCTCTCTCTCTATACAGTTCATTCTGAGGCTAAGGTCACATACGCAGTTCTCAATGACCAACTGGCCACATCTTTCTCTATGTACTGTCTTCTCAACAATTTGGTCAATTAACCACACTTCATAATCTCCTTTGAGGAACACTCTAACATGACAGAGGATAAGCATTCTGATGTGAATTGGTCAATCATACTAGGAAGAGAGCATTTCAGCATGCTGGCATAAACAAAGCTCTTGGCAGTTGTAGGAGGCAAGTGCTCAAACAAACTTGCTGATGTGAACAGAGCCCAAGTTTCCCTTATCAAACCAGGGACCTGTAACATAAAAGATGGAATCAAAATAACAATCCATATTAATTGTAAGTTTATGGCAAAACATGTACCATAGAGATAACGTTAACTTTCTATTTATTGTATCTCTTTGATGTTACAGGCCCCTGATGAAGAATATCCAGGGAAAATTCCAGATTGCTGCTGTGAACATGGACTGTACATGTATGTCACTTAACCACTGTTAACAGGTCATTCAAAAGAGCATCAATAACCGACTGCTATTAAGTTCATCTCAAATTAACTCATTGATGTGAAATGGGCCTTACCAAACAGATTCAAAATATGGATGGAAATCTCTGGATTGCTGGTGTGATCAGAGCCTGTAAGTCAATCATCTACACTTTAGGAATCAAAGAATATTCAAAATATGCAGAAAAGCTCTGGGCTGCTGGTGTGAACAGGTCCTATAAATCAAAGAGCATAATCAATAACTAACCGCTTTTTTTATTTCATATCAAGTTAATGCTGTGAACAGGGGCTTAGCATTATTAAAGTCAGTCGATAGATGACTTATGTATCAAATCAGATTAAAAATAAGCAGGGAGTATGCAAAAAAAAACCAAGTGTGAATCGGGCCTCTACGTCAGTTAACCACACTTAATGTAATCGAAGAGCACCATCAGTATCAAACTGATCATTGAGTTTATATCACATCAAGTTATTGATGTGAACAGGTCAAAATCCAACCAGCTCCAAAGTATGCAGAGAGCACTCCATATTGCAGATGTGAACGGGGCCCTCAAGTCAGTAAACCAAATTTAATAGGCGATTAAAAAGAACTATCAATTAAGTGACCGCTGAGTTCATCCCCAGGACAAGGTCATCTCAGGTCAAGCTCATGAGCGATTAGATTCNTCTCAATGGTCAATTAACCACACTTCATAATCTCATTGATAGTGTTGAGGAGAGCACTCTAACATGACAGTGGTCCAGTATTCTGGTGTAAACACAACCATAGATCGGTTGACCAACCTAAAGATGGAGCATTTTTTCCTTATTTTGTCTGTATCTCTCCCTCTCTCCTCCTTATCCCATTCTCTTTCTCCTTGCGTTCAACATTTCTCTCTCACTCTCTCTCACTCTTTGTCTTTCTGCCTGTCTTCCCATATCTCTCTCCCCACTTTCGGCTCTCTCTAAATCTTGTCTATCTCTCTCTCTCTCTCCACCCTTCCCCCTCTCTCTCTCTACACAGTTCATTCTGAGGCTAAGGTTAAATACGCAGCCGCATCTTTCTCTTACTGTCTTCTCAATGGTCAATTAACCGCACTTCATAAGCTCCTTCATAGTATTGAGGAGCACTCTAACATGACAGTGGTCAAACATTCTAATGTGAGCACAGCTATGAATTGGTCAACCAACCTTAAGCCCCGGTTACATAGGAAGCAATACGATTCACCCTGACTCTTTGTTAATTCACAGTTACTTTAAGTGCCTCAGAACAATGAGTCGGGGTGAATCTTGTTGCTTCCGGGGTCCTATGTGACCGGGGCTTTAAGAAGGGGGCATTTCAGCATGATGGCATAAACAAAGCTCTGGCAGTTATATGAGGCAAGTGGTAAAATTAGCTTATTGATGTGAACAAAGCCCAAGTTTTCCTTATCAAACTGGATTAAGAATATCCAGGGAACATACAAGGTTTTTGCTGTGAACATGGACTTTATATCAAAAAACCACTAAGTTCATCTCAAATCATCTCATTGAGGTAAAATGGGCCTATCAAACCAAATAAAAATATGCAAGGAAATATCTAGGTTACTGGTGTGAACAGGACCTGTAAGCAATCAAAGAATATTAAATCTATGCAGGATAACTCTGAGTCGATGGTGTGAACAGAGCCTGTAATGTAAGTCAGTTAACTAATAAGAAATCAAAGAATGCAATCAATAACTAACCACTTACTTCATGTGATATCATGGTATTCATGTGAAAGGGGCTTAGCATTAACTCAGTTAACCACACTTAATGAGCAATTAAAGACAGCTTTCAGTATGTGACATCTCAAGTTCATCTCAAATCAAGTTATTGATGTAAATAGGTCAAAATGCAGCGTCACATACATCATGCAGAGAGCATCCCAAAATACTAGTCATTAACCAGTAAAGCCCCGATCACATAGGACCCCGGAAGCAACACGACTCTTTGTTAATTCACAGTTAACTGCCTCAGAACAACGAGTCGGGGTGAATCCTGTTGCTTCCGGGGTCCTATGAGACCCGGGCTTAATCAAAGTGCACCATCGATAACTAACCACTGAATTCATCTTGAATCAATTTATTGATGAAAACAGGTCAAAATTCAGCCTGCTCCAAAATATGCAGAGAGCACTCTGTACTGCAGATGTGAAAGGGCCCTTCAAGTTAGTTGAGCAAATGCAATACGCAATTTAAAAGAACTATCAATTAGTGACAGCCGAGTTCTTCTCAAATAAAGTTATCGGTGTGATTAGGCCGAGTTTTTCTTAAATCAAGTCATTGATGCGAACAGGTCAAAATTCAACCAGCTCCAAAATATGCAGAGAGCACTACATATTTCAGATGTGAACGGGGTCTTAAAGTGGGTTAGCCAAATTAATAGGCTATTACAAAGAACTATCAATAAGTGACCATCGAGTTCTTCTCGAATCAAATTATTGATGTAAACAGGATAAAATTCAACCAGTTTATAGAAAGGCAGAGAGCAATCCATATTTCGCATGTGAACGGGGCCTTCAAGTCAGTTAACCAAATCTAATAGGCGATTAAAAAGAACTATCAATAAAGTGACCGCTGAGTTCATCCCCAGGACAAGGTCATCTCAGGTCAAGCTCATGAGCGATTAGATTCTCCTTCATCGCTGGTCATCAACGTGTCTTTAATAAAGTCTCCTGCATTCTTATTGCTGTCTTCCTCTCTAACGTTTTGACTAGTGTTTCTGGACATGGCGTCCCTCTTGTACGGTCAAGGTGCAACACGTATGTCCAATAAATCAAGAACACAATTTGGGCTCCAGAAAACAAGAAAATTATAAAGAATACTGGCTAAGCAGTGATTTAACAATTGATGGAAACTCTTTCATTAATTGTGGCTAATTATTTTATAGTCTAACAAAGTTTTATTGCATTCTTATTGTTGTCTTTTCCTCAAAATTTTGCCCAGTCATTTTGAATGACATCTGTCTTGTTCAGTCAAGGTGAAACTTGTATGTCCAATAAATAAAAAAAAAAAAGACAGTGTACAAATACAGAAGAAAGCTAGACAGTGGATTGAGATTCAATTCATGTGACAAATGATTGCCGATATCATACGATGTCACTTTGCAATACTACATATAATGCACTCTGTATTAAAAACATCTTATTTTCATAGAACAAACTCATCAAAAATCTTAATTTTTTTAATACTATTACCCAAGAAATGCCAGTGTCCTAAATAAAGTCTTTCTGACACAATTGAAAAACCGAAAATTAAGTAATCAACTATAAGTTCTTGCCAGGGAGTGTGTACCGGAGGTTGATGTTCCAAGATTGATAGACAAAACAATTTGAGTGCCATATGCATACAGATTTGGAAATATACATGCAATAGGAAGAATTGTAATTCATTGTACGACAGTCAAATCTGATTAAAGGGGAACTTCACCAAGACATAAATGTGCTGTCAGTGACTGAAGGAAATAATGATGATCAAACTGAAAATTTAAGCACAATCGGATTATTGGTTCAGAAGTTAAGAATTTTCAAAGTTTTCCTTCCACCTGTGATGGTGGACTGCTCCCTGCCTTCTGTTCTTCCATCCATTGGATCCTGATTTAGGCCTTCTTGAGCCCACATGATGTTATTTACAACACTGCTCCATGTCGACTCCACATGGAGCATCACTGGATCTTAATCTCACCCGATTCAATCGTCAGTGCCAGGAGTTCCGGTCCTTCAAAGGGTTGACTGCTCCCTGCCTCCTGCTCTCCCTCTGTCGGATCCTGCTTGCAACACACCTGTGCCAGCATAATGCTACTTAAAGTAAGAACACTAAATATGGACTCCACATAGAGCCCAAACAAATCTTAGCCTCATTTGATTCAATGGTCTGTGCAAGGAGCTCTGGTCCTTCAAAGGGTTTTACCACTCCCTGCCTCTTGCTCTTCCTCTGTTGGATCATGCTTGAGGCCTTTTTCATCCCCAATAAAGCTACTTACAACACTGCTCCACATGGAGCAAAACTGGATCTTTAACTCACCCGATTCAATAGTCTGTGCAAGGAGCTCTGGTCCTTCAAAGGGTTGACTGCTCCCTGCCTCCTGCTCTCCCTCAGTCGGATCCTGCTTGACACATTCTACATCAAGCATCATACTACATGAACTTGTAATACTGCTCCACATGGACTCCAAATAGAGCCCAACTGGATCTTAAACTCACCTGATTCAATGGTCTGTGCAAGGAGCTCCGGTCCTTTAAAAGGTTGACTGCTCCCTGCCTCCTGTTCTCCCTCCGTCGGATCCTGCTTCAGGTTTTCTTGAGCCCTACTAAAGCTACACACAACACTGCTCCACATGGCATGGAGCCATACTGGATCTTAAACTCACCTGATTCAACGGTCTGTGCAAGAAGCTCTGGTCCTTCAAAGGTTTGATTGCTCCCCGCCTCCTGCTACCCCATTCGTCAGATCCTATTTACAACACTGCTCCACTTAAACTTCATATTGAGTTCCAACGGATCTTCAACTCACCTGATTCAATGGTCTGCGCCAGGAGCTCTGGTCCTTCAAATGGTTGACTGCTCCCTGCCTCCTGCTCTCCCTCAGTCGGATCCTGCTTGAGACACTCCTGGGCCAGCATGATGCTACTTGTGAGACTGCTCCACATGGAGTCACTGATGCTCCCACTCCCTGTAAAAAAAAATGTCAAATTAAACAAGATAATATAACAGATTCTCTGGAAACCTTCCAAATCTACATTCTGTCTGCTTGATTTTTAGGGCATTGCTACAAAGTTGCGATCAATTACAAGTGACAGTTGATCAGAACTATTGTTTCATATGGATCCTGACAAAAGTGGATACCTTGTATGAATGAAAACGCATGTTCTGATTTGCAGTTGATGTGATATCTATTGCACTTTGAAGCAACAAAGCTGGTCTTGTGTTTACAATTAGCAAATTATTATTTTTGAACCTCAAATACCACATTCAGGAATTAAGAAATGGATTTACCTGAGAATGTACAGTACTTCTCATCAATATTTCATATTGGTTGACACTCCTTAATCTATCTATAAAACTCTTATGAAGAATACAAACCTTCTGGGGATCCATCTTCATTCCTGTACTTGGGTTGTATAGTCAGGTGCAATCCCTTGATCTCCACCTTGCTACTGGACGTGAGCAGCGACGACCAGTGGAATCGTGTTGCTTCCGGAGCCCTATGTGACTGGGGCCTAAGATTGTACATTACTTCCTATCGCAATTCCATATTCGCTGACAATCCTATATTTATCTATAAAACTTTTAAAATGATTACAAACCTTCTGGGGATCCATCTTCATTCCTGTACTTGGGTTGTATAGTCAGGTACAATCCTTTGATCTCCACCTTGCTGCTGGACGTGAGCAGTGACGACCGGGGAATCTCAACAGAGGGAACACCACCCAGGGTCTATCTAAACTATCTTGAAGAACACAAACCTTCTGGCGATCCATCTTCATGTACTTTGGTTGTATCGTCAAGTGCAATCCCTTGATCTCCATCTTGCTGCTGGACGTCAGCAGAGACGACCACGGGATCTCTACGAAGGAAACACCCCCAGGATGTATCTAAACTATCTTCAAGAATACGAACCTTCTGGGGATCCATCTTCGTTCCTGTACTTTGGTTGTATAGTCAGGTGCAATCCTTTGATCTCCACCTTGCTGCTGGACGTGAGCAGAGACGACCAGGGAATCTCCACCGAGATGCTCCCCACGCATCCATCGCGGATCTCGACGGGGGCGCCGCAGCTTTCCAACAGCTCGTTCAGTGCCTGGATTTAGGAATTTAAAAAATAATATAAATTTTTTTATTATATTTGCATGAAATTTAAGGAGATACTTCCAACGCATCCATCCCGGATCTTGACGGGGGCACCGCAGGTCTCCAACAGCTCATTCAGTGCCTGGATTTGGGGATTCGAAAAATAGAGATGTTATTAATTCTGCAATATCCATAGGCCTTGTTCAGGGACTACCTGGTTCTAGTAGCCAATTGGTTAAAAATTTGGTCGGCCCCAGAAATATCTTGTTTTGATTAAGAGCAGAAAAATCAGATGAATTCTGTAATTTCCGAAGACTTTGTAAAGGGGACTTCCTGGTTTCATCTAGAAATGGGTCAAGTAGAATACTCTCCATGCATCAATCGCAGATCTCTACGGGGGCGCCGCAGCTCTCAAACAGCTCATTCAGCGCCTGAATGAAAGGCAAGAATATAAATAAGTAATTTAACCCATTGATTTCTGAATTCTGTAATTCCCATAGAATGCATGCAGGGACTTCCCAGTTCCAGTAGCAAATGGATTAAATTGTGTGCTAGTCAAATCTTAAAATATTTGGGCAATGATGCATGCTCAGTAAGAGTCTTAACTGTGCATTTCTTACACTTCATACTTGTAAGCAGTTTTCTTTGACAAAGTAGATTTCCATATATGTTTAATATGCCTGCAAACCTAAAACAACCAAATACTGTAGTATTTCTTGTTTCAATTTTTTTTGTTTCAATAAGATAGCTGTCATATACAGGTTTGTAAGTACTGTACTGTTCTAGGGCAGTCAGAGGACAGGCAATAAAGACACATAAAAAACAAACAATCAACCATCTGTGTACACTGTATTTCCTTTATATAAAACGATTCTTTGGACACTCTCCAAGAACCTTGACTATCCTTGGTCTTCAAAAGTACAACTATATTGTTTCCTCTGTTGTGGTTTGTTTCAGTTGTCATTGCAGACATTCTGACCAGACGTAAGGAGTCACAGCGATCAACAAACCTTTTTATCATAAATATAGTTTTTCGATTTGTACAGTAACTGGAACAAGAACATTAAAAAATACAAGATACACATGTACAATAATCTGCTCACTTTTAATGAATTATTCTTTAAATTGACTTTTTAACACCTAATTCAGATTTTTTTTTCAGGTGACGCAAAAGTTGCATGAATTTGAGGTTGTTGTAGTAATTGGTTGAAAGTTGCATTTGAATGGTACTGGCCAATAAAGATAATTGTTGAACTATATCATGAAGACAGTCTACCAGCCAAACACAATGCTCTTTTCATTGCATTGAGAGTGAAATTGAGAATAACTTTTCGTTCTTTTAAAATACAATAAGTTAGTAGGTATGTTTACGTTTTCTACCGACTTTACAGTGCTGTAAATACAAACTTAACTGGAATGTGTATTTTTACATTTTGAAAAAGAAGAAAATCTAACTACTTAGCTTTGTGAAAACAGCAATCTCTGAACACAAGAACATGGAGTATAAGTCGAAGCATTCAGACAAAAAAATATAAGAGGGCCTTCACCTTCAGTATTTTTAGCATCACATTTGATGTCTTTTGGCCTAATTTGCAACCTGGCTACATGTATGTCCTCTCTTTCTTAACACTTCTTTCATATTTTTCACCTTGAGTCTATGGTATGCTATCTCCATTACAGTGAGAGTAAAATCCTGTTTGTCTGTTGTCTGTGTCTAATATCCTTCCTTGCTGTGCTACTGTATATGTTGACAATAAATGTCTAACCTGTGAAAAACACCTGCACAAAGGAATACCAGCCGGACTTATCACCATCGACAATACAGGGAATAATTTACCTGGTATTGCGTCGAAATTTGCTATGCATTTTGCTATTTATATAGCGCACGTATCCACCCTACTATGTAGTGCTGAAAGCGCTTTGCATTATCATTACACTGATTTTAGCTTGTCGCCACCAGCGCTCAAGCATTCCAAGGAATAATCATTCCTGCCAGGTACCCATTCACCTCACCTGGGTTGAGTACAGCACAAGGAGGATGAATTTCTTGCTGAAGGAAATTGACACCATGGTCGGGATTCGAACCTATAACTCTTTGGTTTAAGGGCGAGAGTCAGAGTTAGCATGATTGTTACACAAAAGATGTTTTGTTGAGCGACTTTCTCACATAGAACTGTAAAGTAAAGTGTTGGAAATGTTTCCTCAATGTCTAAAACTGCTAATCAAATGTGAAAACTAAAATCACTCACTGCAATAGGCAATATTCAACAATACATGTACATCATGACACTGTTGTAATTGGTAAAGAGACTTCCAGTTTGGGAAAATAATGCATGAGCTTCATATAATTTTGGATAATTGCCTGTTTTTCCTCTGTTGTCATCAGAGAAGCACTTCATGGTGTGATAATAGTTCATATTATCAGGAAATATATGAGATAGAATGGAAACAAATGTGGTTTTTCGATCGATCTAAAAAAAAACATTTTTCGATCGATTTAAAAAACATTGCAAAATGAAAAATGAATTTGCAGAATAAATAATAATGAAATAATAATGTTTTGTTTGTGGTGAAAACTCCAAAGCACCATATGTCGATCTACAAAGGAGTGTCTATAATGATTTTCTTCTTGAAACAGGAGCAGAAAAATCACTTGAAGATAAAAAGAAAAATTGAGAAAAATCATAAAACTAATTGCTTAAATATCTAGACAAATTGGCAACGCATCAATGTTATAAAATGTTACTCTTTCCCCAAACATATGAATTCCTTAAAACTACCTAGAGTATAAAGATATGGGCCATATCGTGCTATCTGTCTCTGCCGTTGGTTCTTATCACTGTGAGTGCGTAGAGTACATGACTGTGTGCAAGGCCATGTGAGTGACTATCTGTCTCCAGCAATGACGAAACAGGCAGCAGTGAATGGAGTGGAGACAGATAATACGACAATGCCAAGATATGCAGATCCCCATTCACATGTTTACATGAATAACAACTTTGTATATTTCTGTAGAAATGATACATTTTGCACCATGAATATGAACAAAATAATGGCTAGTAGTGCACCATTCAATGGGCAACATTCCAGAAATTTTTCGCTGATCTACCCATTTTTTCAAATCATTAAAAATTCATAATTTTTTCTTATTACTTGTATGAATTTCTTCAAATTGTTTTGTTCTGTTTCACAATTATTTTGCTCCTGTTTAAAAAAATATATTATATTGTATTGAGCTTCTTTTAATTTTCATTTATAGCTGGTAGCGAGAATTGTATCATTCACCTTTTGCTTTTTGGAAAAGCGGTACGGTACCATACTTTCTGTTGGTCAATAATTATTCGACAATACATTTTACATCCGCGTATCCACCACCTAAAAACCTTACTTATTGAGTGTATCATCTACTTATATTAAATATTAAAGTTTGCAGAAGACAAGGTACATGCCCATACAATAGTTGCTGTTATTGTGCCCAGAATGATGAAAATTCATATTTTGAAGAAGAAAATATGGGGAGGGGGTCAGGAAATGGGGGTACCGTATGAGCACCAGTTTCCGGCCATGGGGGTGTCACCGGCCATCAAACCTCATGCAGTTTGTCTATGGCGCGCACATGGCGCACACTTAGGTTAAATGCACGCCCAAATAAGCGCACGTACGCTTCAACACAATCCCTATGGAGGCTCAAATCACCAGGCAGGCGGCCGGCTACACCCGCCCCATGTCGCTTGGCGATCGCCGATTGCTGTGTGAATATACGGGCGCCATTTATTAAGTTATCCACATCAATTAAAAGCCCAGAATTTCGGCTAAATTATGATCTGAAAATAAACTTGAAATGCTGGATCTTGTGACTTGTGGAAGAGCAAAACTGCTTAAGCGGCTGGACACTGGAACTTATACAGTACTAATAATATCTAACACATGTGTAGCCTACAGTACAGGTATTGACTGAAATAAATAAAGCATCCCACAGTGCCCTACCTAATCAAACTATACTGGTGAATCCACTTACCGGACACTTCATAATTTGACCTTCAATAATTTTGTTGACATACTTCAACTATTCCAAGTCATCAAAATGAACCCAAATGTTTTAGCATCGGCCCTACGACTCGGTCTGACTACACTACAGATGTAAGTTAGCGACGCAGCTGCAATGGGTGCTAAACTGCTGGTGCATTTTCCTTTCCAGCCGTGCACCAGCATACGTTAAGAGTATAGAGATGCCTCGTTCTATATCTGTTTGTGTGTATACCAGCGGAAGTGCAGGCTGAATACGAAAGTGATTTAGCGCCCCGCAATGTTCGATGCCATCTAACTTTCGGCCCAAATCATGCATCAATATCAATGAATAAACATCAACAAGTTATTTCATCACCTGGCTTTGGTTATGGTCCGCTCATATAAAGGCACGCGTAATAAAAAGGCACGCATTCAAAATGCGCGTTTTATCTATGGCAAATACGCGCTAGAAAAACTCTGTGGCTTGTCTATGCATGGGACTAAGGAAGCCTTTGCGAACGTAAATTTTTGCTAGTGCAGTCAAGACTTGGGCACAAAATCGTTAGTTTTCTTTAATACCAATGGTTTTATACTATTTCATATTAATCTCTAGAATTTTTATGACATTAGGAAGTAGAAAATATAGCAATAAAAGTTCATTATTATTGTTTATTTGATCGGCAAAAGAGCAGTGCGTGCCTTTAAATGTGCTCCAAAAACTACTACAGTTTGGAAGACGTTGTCGGAAACTGTTCCTCGTAGACGATTGTTGTGCTTTTTTCTGTTCAATATTTATATATTCATAATCTTCAGAATATTCTCCTTCGATTGATACCAGATTCAGTGATTGAATAATATATTTTACTGTTTTATATTTGCTCAGAAATAAGGTGCGTGCCTTTATAGACTTTCATCATATGACTTATGGTTTGCCTTTAAAGTTATCATTAACTTAAACATAACAAAAATACCCTTTTTCTTTTATGCAACTATGTTTTAGGTACAACTCTAGCATGTCTAGTAATAGATATACAATGTGTTTCATTGGTCAATCTTTGATCAAACCATCTGCATCAAAATATGAAATCATTCATACCCAGACGTCCAATTTGACATCTTTCACTGTGCCAGTGCCGCTGTAAATGTCCACACTCAGCTGATCGAGAGTCAATTTCTCCTCCAAGAAATTGCCGACATATCGCTGAAGTAAATATCTACAAGCCTTTTTCTTGATATAATCCGGCCATGGGAAGTACCAAGGCATTGTTTCAATCCAATTTCACGAATTCAGAGTCGAAATAACACAAGAAACCTTAATTGTTCGATGTTTGGGAATTCCCCCACGAGTTTCTTTTCTCACGTCATTCGGCCATTTTCAATGTTTTTGTTATGATTTTTCACTTTGCCGCAAGAGGGCGCACCTCGTATTGCACTTTGTTTCCATTTCTACGTTCGATATACTTTTGGTATACATATTTTTTTTCTCATTGGGTGCCGCGCACAACATTGTGTCACTAATTCGGGCTCGCGCACAAATCGCAGGCGATTGAGTAAGTAAAAAGAGAAGAAAAGTTCAAGCGAACTCAAGGACACACTCGCGAAGTCATCGGGAAAATTCGGCTAACTCCATTAATTGTCAGGGTTCGGCAGGCAGGTACGAAACGTGCGAGAGAGCGTCGTTATGCGCATGTCTGATTCCACAATGAAGCGCTTTTCGCCTGCCCTGGATGTCTAATTAAAGTGGTTCTTGCTTAGCTACAAAAAGTGGCTGCACGACCCAAAGTTATCAGAAGTTAAAGATCCATCTCACCTGAGAAAATCTCTCACTTTATTTCTGATTAACCGCACGCGAGCTCGTTGCTTTTCTCAGAGTCGAGTTTACTCACCCGCCCACTGCTCTCCGACTGTTCAACTATCCATTTAACTCGTTAGTATCAGGCATCCACCTCGGTTCTCTCGCGCCCACGCATTCTTATACTCCCTCTGTTTGGTATATCCATCCTGTCTTTCATCACAGCACGTTTTCTCCTCGTCCTTACTTTATTTTCCTCGACTCCTTCGGACCTCGAAGCCTTGTTGTCCATCGCAGGTTGACTTTCAAGTTTGTCAAATTAGCCTCATTCGCGACGAGGCGGATCAAGGAATCGGGAGCAAACATTCGGGACTCTTTCTCAAAGTACCGGCTTGTTCCGTTAACTTTTGGCTAAACAATAACGCCCATCGAAATCCTTCGTTATTTACTCGCAAATTCAACTGCAAATAGTTACGCATAAATGTTTGGATACTTCAAATCACTCACTAAGTAATATTTCAGCTGACTTTTCCATCAACAGATTATCCTCACAGTCTTGATCGACTTTCACAAACGGAATCATGGAGTCCATTACGCCGGTGATTACGACGACGATGACGACGACGACTACCGAGGCTCGACAGCGGTCGCTCAAATGCGAAACCGTCTGCGACGCCAATGGAAACGTACCCTCGATGAAATCAGCCAACATTGATGCCAACCCGCCAGAGATGATGCGCAATGGAACGAGTTACGTAACAAACGGACACTCGAGACACGAGGAGTATCATGAAAATGGAGACTCCAGGCACCCCCGAGGAAAGCTCATGAACGGAGCGGCATCCAATGGCAGTGTGTACGTTGTAAACGGGAAAGTCCCGCCTCAGGTAGTGACACCGTCGGCAAAGATCGGAACGCCGAAACTCGAATTTCCGGTGAGCGTCAAGCTTGCGCTGACGGCAACCGCTGGAGTGGTATTTGGGTTCGCAATGGAGAAGGGAAGAGGTGAGTCCAAGAAAATCAATTCATCATGTTTATAATTGAAGGGTCCAGAACAAAAAAGAAATTTTCTGATTTCACCAAACTTTCCCACCCCTACGAAGTGATGGGTTACCGTAGCCAAATGAAAATGGGAAATGTAAATTAGTCAAAGAAATTCCGACATAGCAACAGTTTCATGAATTTCTTATTGAAACGCTTAATCATTATAATAAACGAATGAAAGTGTTTTATGACTTTTCATGCAAAAACATTTTTTGGCTACCGTCATTTGAAAAAGATACGAACTGATGCTTGGACGATGGGGTTGAATAAAACTAATTGCAAATCATTATATCAAAATCGCAATCTTCTAAATAAAACTATTTTGTCATTTTAATCCAGAGTGATATCTAATAAAGTCACAATCAGACTAAACATAACGAGCTAAAATTGCATTTAATCATTTCAATTGTCATTACATCGAATGATTCAGTATCAAATTGCCAGAAACCCTTTGACTTTTGCACTCGAGTTTTTTCTGCCCTATGCAATTCTTACCATATACCCTGTGACATAAAAGACATAACGATTGATTATAAATACTATTGTACACGTTTTGTAATAGATATACGAAAGATATTTACCCCAAGTTCAATTTTTTTGGTTTACTATATAGGTTTTAGAACAATTAGGATAGTTTGCAGTTTTTCTTAGTTTTAGTTTCTCACCTTTAATTTCAAACTGTTTTCAAAACAATTTATATTTCGAGCATTTGATTTGGCGCAGAATATAAAGTGCACACCTGATTTTGTCGAGATTAGATGATCGAATCGTTGGAGAATAAGAAATTGAAAACCTACATACATTCGTCATTATTTTCGGCCACTTTTATATGTTTGTTTTGATATTTCTCTCCATCTTTTCTTACAAGCACCCGAATTTTCATTTTCGACCAAAACGCTTTTTTTTCAAATTTGCAAACATAATGAGAGTCTTATGAAAAAAAATAAACTGAATATGTTACGATTTCATGTATTGAAATGAAAATTAATCTTAATGTCAATATTTCATTTTAAAGATATTGGGCGAATGCTTGCTATCTCAGTTTGATAAAAAATCTTTCCAACCGATGATCTACATGTACGCAGTTTTGCTCGTATTTGTCATGGTTGGTAAAAATGGTACACTATTTTTCTAACGAGTAGTTGTGAAAGCATTACTGGTTCAAAAGCACATCGGGGGGATAAACTTCCTTATTCACTGCATTGTTCTGAAACAAATATAATGTGTCAATACACAATTTCATCTATTTCTGCCCCAAAGTTTTTTTTAATACACCTTCATAAATCTTGCACATTCCCTTCGAGATGAACTGGCTTCGTCAACATAAATTGAAAATTTAGATAATTTTATGAAGAACTTACAAAAAAACATATAGAAAAACCAAGAAACATAATTATATAGGAAAACAAAAACATAGCAATATCGTCTTCCTCTTTTTGTCCCCAAACATTCATAAATTTCATTCTGGAGAAAATATATACGCCAGAACATCTGTGAGTCAATGGGGATTGACACGCTCGCTTCTTTCTGTACTTCTTTCGGGAAGCATCGCCAATTCGAATGGATGAATGAGAACTGGCAAAACCGTGTTTGCCTCCGCCGCAAATTAAATTACCAATTATTATTTTCCACTTACCATCTCGCCACGAGGTCAAATTCAAGGTTTTTAACTTGTCATAGCAGTTTACAACTTATTATATTTGTAATTTGTTGTTGTATCCTATTATTGAATGAGTGGATGGGTTTATTTTTGTTGAGTTTGATACGGGACATTGCATGATTAACCAGGATTTAAGTTTATGTGGCGTCACATATAGCCCGCAGCAAATTACAAATATTTTATTGTAAAGGATTGTTTGAGTTCACTAAATGTTTCACGAGTAATTTGTGAACCGTTCATTTTATATTTGTGTCCGTCATTGATTCTCAAATCCACTGCAATTTGATTGTATGTGCTTGGAAATGGGCTCGATAATTTAATTCTGTAAAAGATAAAGCAATATCAATACAGAATAAATGTTAACTGCTCAAACCACAAAATGATTTTAGCAATCGTACGGACATGTAAAAAGATGACTAACGAGTAAGAATTTTGCACGCATGCATTGGGAGAGGTATTTCAAAGGCAAATTACAGTCAATCATTGATTCATTGTCCCTTTCAAAGAATACCTTAGTAAGAAAATTTTAATAGTTATAAGAAAGTTGTGAATATATGAGGACGTGAAAAAAAANTGGACAGAGAATCATATAAGGAACAAATAGAGAGGTTGTTTGAAGAAATCCCTGAATGGGAAGGCATCTGAACCACAGTTCAAAGTCCAGTGTTTTGCATCGTAAATTTCTTACGATGAGCCAGGGATGTGTGGGTTGGGAACACGTGTAATATGAATGGGATAATTTAAAGGCCATTGGATTGCGTGGTGTGGATGAGGGTTAAGCCAGAGTACATATCTAATGAAGTAACAATAAAAATTAAATACACAAAGCTATATATTCTATTTGTGACTTGCTTATATCATTTTAATTGTCATTACATCGAGTGATTAAGAATTGCATGGCCACGCACTCTATGACAGCCTTTTAAACTAAAAGTTGGTCTGGCCCATAAAAATATTACTAGCTAATATAATCATGCTGGAATATCTCATGGTTTAAGCTATGTACTCCAACAGTCAAACAAGACAAAATAAACCAAATAATGGCAAAAGAACGGCAATCATCCTTGGTGGAGCTTTTCTCGATCTCAATAATGAATAGGTTAGGCTTCCTCAGTTGTCAGTTTTCGAACATGTAGGAGGTTAGTCTGCTGTATTTTTTTAGTTTTATAAGTAAGTTTTCCACTTTGATTAAAAGATATCTTTTTGAAAGAAATTTACCTTTCCAGCATTTGATTTGGCGCAGAGTGCATATAATTCATACTAGATTTTGTCGAATTTAAACAATCGAATCGTTTGAGAACAGTCGAGAAAAATATATGTTCACCGTTAAATCTATTTTTAAGTCACTTTCTATGTTTGCTCCGAGGTCTCTATCCATTTTTTTTTTTACCAGCAGGAGAATTCGCATTTTCGACTAAGACGTTTATTTTTACTCTCATAATGGAACAAGTATTATACGTTTTACATTAAAAAATAACCACATTTTGGAATGAGAAATAATAATGAGAGTTGAATAATTTGTCTGCATTTTACCTACCTTTTATATGAGTATACGAATATAGCCGGCTCAAATAAGCATTAGAACCTGCACCCCCTTATTCTTCGGAAATTTCTTCGGAAAAGTTCACAAATTCATTTATTTTTGTCCCAAAATTGAAAAAAAAACACTTGGTATGAGCACCCTCGTAAATCCTTTTCTTCTTAATTATTTATGTTTCAAGAACATGAACTAAATTAACATGGCGCAATTTCACAAAATACTACCCCAAAAGGCAATAACATTTAGCGCCTTCCTCTTTTTCCTCTTTTTTTCTGGAAAAACTTAGCCGATAGAAAAGATAAACCAGGGGCCTGTAACATAAAATAGATACGGTTAATTAGAATTTAATCGTTTATCTATGATATATGTTTTTCCATAGACTTACGATCAGTATTCATTGTAAGTTTCATTGCATCTTGTAGCCTATGTTACATGCCCTAGAATATCTGTGAGTCAACCGAGATTGGCGTGCTCGCTTCTCTCTGTACTTCTTTGGGGGAAGCATCGCAAATTCGAATGGATGAATGAGAACTGGCAAAACCGTGTTTGCCTCCGCCGCAAATTAAATTACCAATTATTATTTTCCACTTACCATCTCGCCACGAGGTCAAATTCAAGGTTTTTAACTTGTCATAGCAGTTTACAACTTATTATATTTGTAATTTGTTGTTGTATCCTATTATTGAATGAGTGGATGGGTTTATTTTTGTTGAGTTTGATACGGGACATTGCATGATTAACCAGGATTTAAGTTTATGTGGCGTCACATATAGCCCGCAGCAAATTACAAATATTTTATTGTAAAGGATTGTTTGAGTTCACTAAATGTTTCACGAGTAATTTGTGAACCGTTCATTTTATATTTGTGTCCGTCATTGATTCTCAAATCCACTGCAATTTGATTGTATGTGCTTGGAAATGGGCTCGATAATTTAATTCTGTAAAAGATAAAGCAATATCAATACAGAATAAATGTTAACTGCTCAAACCACAAAATGATTTTAGCAATCGTACGGACATGTAAAAAGATGACTAACGAGTAAGAATTTTGCACGCATGCATTGGGAGAGGTATTTCAAAGGCAAATTACAGTCAATCATTGATTCATTGTCCCTTTCAAAGAATACCTTAGTAAGAAAATTTTAATAGTTATAAGAAAGTTGTGAATATATGAGGACGTGAAAAAAAAACTGGGGAAAACGGAAATCACGAGGAAAATTATCTGTTGTCCAAAAATATGATTTTCTGAAAACTTTATTATTAAATAAAATGTTTTCACGACAAATTTGCTTTTATACGTTTTCATCAGTATCGACAGAATATTTTTCTGTGAAATGATTTAGAAATATAAATTTATGACTTGATATAGGTTTGTAAGAACAGAGAAATAATAATCTAAACTCCCTAGAATTCATCATTTTTAGGTTTGGAAAACACTTAGGTATCTATTAATAAAATTTGTATTGACTGTGAACATGTTAACTTTGTGCAGGAAGAATCTGTAGATTTTTTTAAATACAAAACTATAAATATCGAGATAAGTAGATAAATCTAACATAAGCAAGAAAAATGCAGACTTGAACTTGAACTCGATAAACCCGTTCTATTTTTACACTTCATCCTCCCAAATCGCATCGATAACGGCGTGTTGGCAAAGGGTCAGGGTTGAAGTATACGTCTGCCCACCGAAAACGCTCGGTGAATGACTTCAGAAGCAAACTTTCATGACTTTGAGAAGTCTTCAGAACTAATTGGCGCCCCCCCCCCCTTTAGAGCATGCATGCATGCATTTGTGCTACAAGAATCAATTAATGCCACCTTTGTCTCCAGCCAAAGACCTATAGTCCCGAAAGCTCCCATCAACACACGTAGGCCTATTCGCGCTATTATAATAGAGGGGCGGGTGTGTGTGTGTGGGGGGGGGGGGGAGTGTTCCACCATAATTCAGCCCCCAAAATGGGATTTCATGGTTAGATTGCCAGTAAAGTCGTTTATCAGAGATTTAGATAATTCCACCTTGTAAGAGAAAAAAAAACGCTTAAGGATAATTTTCGACGGTGCATATCGTGTCAATTAAGATGGTTTTCACGCGGTTATAGAAGTGGGAATACTATTCAATATTTTCCGGTTTAGAAATAATCATAGCTATTTATTTGTGTTACTTTTGACTTTTAAGAAAAATACATTTCTCGTTTGAATTTTTTTTTGGAACAATCTGCACCTGTGCTCCGAGCTCCCGGTGAATGACTGCAAAACATCGACAAAAACCGCATTCACTTCCCTTTTCCTCACCCAGATGTCAACCTCACTCATTAAATCTATCGCTCATGGAAATACTAATCCACCTCGAATAATATCACACAAAAAAATAACACCAATTCTAAAAAGCGACTTTTCTTTACCAAAATTCAGGCGCCGCCCTTGTCATAATTATGCCGTGGGGGTTTCATAGCTCTCTTATTTCTACTCCAAATTTTGCCGGTTTACCTTTGGCGAATCGGGCCACAAAACTCATGTCGTCTGTGTTGTTCTCCTAAAGTATTAGAAAACTGTCAAACCAGAAAATATTAATAATGGAACTGCTGACGAAAGGTCCCTTGATTGAATCTGACTTAGAAACACCATAGACTTACTAGAAATGGATTACCAGTGATCTGTATTTCTTTGAAGCGTGACATCCACCGACACATTGAAAAGAGAACACATTTTCGGCTCTCGAATTACGCATTGGGCGTAGAAGATCATCCCTCTAAAGTCAAGTTCTGGCAGAAATTGTTTTATTTATCTCCAGCCGAAATAAAAGACATTTTAATTCGAATATCAATACCACCTGTTCTTTCTTTGATTAGAAACAATTATAAATCTGTCGGTGGATCTCTTTCTTCAAAAGAATAAAGATTTTCGGAAGTCCATAGTCATAAGTCCATGGAAACATGTGGTAACTTCTTGTGGCTGAGCCCCAGTCTCACATATCCATATACGTCAACTTACGACCGCGTTGACGCCAGTCCGACCGTATACGTGCCTACACCAGCGACCCGCGTCGGAGGTATCTAAATGCACTGGTGTAAGTGGGGCTCCTCTCAGTGACAGATCGCAGGCCAACAAGAAAGCGATACTATCATTTTGCCTTTGACCTATATATTTTTTTCCGTGGCATTGTGTTACAATACGTTTTTGTTTTAATAGTAATATATTTTGCTCAAAGAAATTAAAAGAAGTACCATCGATATTTTTAAACAAATATCTTCTATGCTGAAACAAACATTTGGAATGGTCCGACCCGCAACTGGGTATGCGTTTGTGTGGGTGTGTGGGGGGTGGAGGGGCGATCAATTGTGCAAACACTATAGACTAGTTTTGTGACAAGGTCATAGTGATAAGAGAGCATGTATATTTAAAAAAAAAATGGAATTTCTCAAAGGGGATCGGCCTTACCGACACATACTAAAATCAAGCTTAATGAAAGTCCATATACGGACATCGAAAATTAAAGATTGGACTTTTTCCTTTTTCATCAAGTTTTACAAACTTCCGCTTGGATATTATTCTGCTGCACACTTTCATTAAAAAATAATACCAGAGTAACTGATTTCTCTTCTTATATAAATTGTGCGTTTGAAATAAACAAGATGGGTGCCGAAGGGGACACAAGGAATTGAACAACAAGGGGGAAGAAACAACCTTGACCCTCTGCCCGGAGGGTGGGGAGGGGGTGAGGGAGGGAAATGGTATTTAGGCCGCCTGCAGGTTCAAGAGCAAGTCTAATTTTCTTGCGGTTGGTTGGTTGACTTTAAAAACAGGATTTCTTTAAGATTGCTACTGTTCCCGTAATCACATACAAGCTGTGGTGTTTTTATTATGCTACCGTATAAGTCAAGTTGAAATAGATTTTGAATAAGCGTTTGTGCTTTTTCCTGTCTTTAGCTAATTTTTAATTAAATGATATACATGTATATTGGTGAACTCCATTGAAGACTATACTCTATAAAACTTGAAGACCTGGGGCCAATTGCTCTTAATGATTTTCGATATCCTCTACTTGATAAGACGACTTAACATAATTGTGCCACCCTTTTGATATATTCGTTTCGACATTCAAGTATGTTTTATCAGATGGCACAAGAAGTTAACACGTCTTCGCAGGAAGAGGATGACGAAGACCATTTCGTGCAATTGCCAAACGCTTTTCACTTGCAAGTGCTTCTGCAGAGACTGTGCTAAATGGTAATATCTTGCAATTTTGCCCATTATCATGAGTATTGGGATGTTGTTCAAAATCAACAGCTAATCGACTGCAGATCAATTGCAACTTTTAAACAAAACCCCCAATAAAAATGTCTAATAAATGCGTCCAACAATTCTGTCCTTTACTTCTTAGAATGTCAATGCGCTTGGGCATTATGGTTCCCCAGTTTTCCTATACTTTACCTAACGTATGACTTTCAAATTTAGAGCAAGGTCGAAAGTCATTTTCAAATTCGTACACACGGACAGAGTCAAATTGTAAATGAAAACACGCGAGAATTGGAACGCAACTGGCATAGTTTTGATGGTTATGAACTCGCTCGGGTTAACGTCCCAATGGACCGACTCTGCGGTCACGGTCGGGCCGCGGCCGGGCTGTCTTTGTGTTTGAACCCTGCCAGGTTAGCCTCGGTTTTGGTGTTCTTTCTCGTAATATCTTGTCAGTTCTTCCGACTTTCATCGAATGGAGACCGCTAGAGGGAGGTGGGAGGCATATTTGGTTGCGTCTATTGGGACGTTGTGTCAAGATTGACTCTGTGCAAGGACCCATAGGTCTTTGCTCTGGTGGTACATGGGTAGTTCTACGAAGAGTGGGTTGTTCCCGAGTCGAGATCACTCTTGCGTCGTAAGTGAAACCAAACTTCTCGAACAGGGTCAGTAGAATGTTTTGATATTGCGAGAAAGGGCAGGAAGGAGGGGGGGGGGGGGGCACAAGTGGATTAAAAATAGACCTTCCTGCATTGTACAAGAACCTCCTTGAATAAACTTTTCAAACAGGGCCGTTCGACATAACTAATGGGGCAAGGGGCAGTTATAAGTCACAATGAAGAGTCAAGGAAATTCTATTTATTCAAAGACCCTCACTGAGTTCAAAATGTGCTTAACTACCCTTTAGGTTCATGGTTTTCTCTGATGTAATCAATGTAAGTATCAACTGAGGAGTGACTTCGACGAAAAAAACAAAACAAAACAAAACAAAACAAAACAAAACAAACAAAAACAAAAACAGGGGAGTGTTCGCTTTCCTTTATCGGGGTGGGGCGCCCCATCTGCAACTCTTTTCATTTTTAAGGGGATATAGTACATCAGTTTCAGTTCGGTTTTCAGTTCCATATTTTATCCCCTTGAAGTCCATGAGCATATTCCCACTGTTTCTGATGTTGCAAGGAATACCATATATAGAATAATATTAGTACAAACCTAAAGCTGAAATATTTCTTGATTTATTATAGCAATTTCTGTTCGATTTGGGAGTCAGCTGTTCAGCTGCTAGGAGATCTGGTTTCGAAGGCCTACGGGTCGCTTGTAACACCTGTCCCCGGCCAATGACCCTATCCGTATTTCATCGGCATGTTACCTATCGGCGTAACCAGCTGTTGGCAATCCGGGGGCGACATATTTTTGGTATGGGCGCCCCCCCCCCCCTCGATCCAGAAAACATGACACGCAAAAAAACAGAGGTCTTTAAAATTGTTGGCGCAAGTTTTTTCCCCCCGCTCATTGTGATCCCTCTTCTGCTGCTCCGGATTTTGTTTATTTTATTTTATTATTTTTTTTTTTTTTGGGGGGGGGGGTCTGACCCC
>BQKZ01000554.1:50892-67093 GCA_036244855.1 Temnopleurus reevesii | reverse complement strand
TTGGTGCGGACAGTAGTTTGGGTGAGCCCCCTGGCTACGGGAATGCAGTTACATCAAACCATTTCATTTATATGCTCGATAGAAAAATATCACATTCGCGCACTTTCATGAGAATGAATACAAAATCCGAGGTAACCAAGCAAAAATATGTGCACTTTTCCGTAAAATATGAACGTCCTTCAATCATTGGAGACATTGCATAGAACGATGATTTCTGAGGGTCGCACGTTGGGACTCCGTGCTGTGATACAACACGTCCCCGGTGCTAAAGCCTGCGTCACACCTTTGCGTTTTTAGCCTGCGTCGGCCCAGCGTTTTTGGAAATTAAAAACGCTCCCTTGACAGACAGCATACGCAGATCAGATGGTGGACTGACGTTCGGCTTGTGCTCAACGAGCGTACGATGAGCGTCAGTCCACCGCATGACCTGCGTCTTTAACTTTCAAAAACGCTAGGCTGACGCAGGCTTAAAACGCACAGGTGTGACGCAGGCTTAAGGGGAGGAGTGGGATTAACGGGTGGGGCACACCTACACAGGATATAAGATGTTGACATTTGACAGTTTATGAAAAGTAAAGCTGGAAATATGAA
Source organism: Temnopleurus reevesii (assembly GCA_036244855.1). NCBI lineage: Eukaryota > Metazoa > Echinodermata > Echinoidea > Temnopleuroida > Temnopleuridae > Temnopleurus > Temnopleurus reevesii. The sequence continues at coordinate 66,502 of BQKZ01000554.1, read as the reverse complement.
AATGCTCTGTTTTTCCCTTTCATCTTTGCCGCCATGGTCGTGCACTGTACTTTTTTGAGAATGGTTTGTTATGGAGTTTGTTATTTGGATAGAGATTGAGATTTAATGTAATTTGGGAATCAATGATGTTCATTACGTAGCCCCTTGCTTACATGAAAACTTGGGATAAATAATGAAATAACAATAACAATCGACAATAACAGTATCAGCAGCAGCAACAACAGCAATTGATCAACAATTAACTTGATCACTTTAGTCCTAACATTGATTTGACAATCCGCTCTTGAATCATTCTCAAAGCAAGCAATGTGTTAATGGACATGGTGGGATTAACGCACTAGTTTGGGAATATTTTCAAGACGGGAGGTGGAGGGGGGGGGGCACACCACTAGATCCATCTCGTGTGTATAAGCAAGCGGTTGAAATTTTGTCAGGATTTGCTTGGATAGATCTTATAAAAAGAAATATATATTGAGCAACCGTTACACGCTAGGACACTATCTTATTGCATTTACACTGAAGTAAACTTTCATTAAGATTGATGTATTCTTATCGGTCACTTTCCTATTTTTCCAAAACCAGGTAACGATAAAACTCGAGTTTTATTAAAATCCCTTTAAGGCATTCTCTTTACATACTACATCATAAACACTGTGAGTGAGAGCTCTCCCAGTGCCAATGGCAATTTTCANAATGTTCCCATATATACCCAAGCTGCATCGCAAAATCATTAATTGATGAAATGTTAAATCAAATCCTCAATATCTGTATTACCTTGAATTTCTTCTTTGACAGTATTCGAGCCTCATAACATCCGCGGTCAGATGCTCTTCCAAAACTTCGTCATGTTGAAGATGTTCCTGTCCGCCATCGTGGCAAGCATCGCCTGGTTCAGCCTCCTTTCGCTGCTCCCCATCACCGCGCACAAGTTCCAGTCGGCACGCAGTAACCTCGGTTGTCGGATGAACAGCAAAGGGGTAGCAGCCGCGGCCGTCGGAGGCGCTATGTTGGGCATAGGCATGGCCTTGTCCGGAGCGGTAAGTCACGTTTCTCCCTCTATATGCAATGTGATAAAAATAAAACTTTACACCAGTGGGTGAGTCGCAAGTGTTATCAATACTAAATACACATATAGATAAGCGTAGGTATAGCGTAGTTACAAATATTCGGAATATTTTAGTAATACATTATTTTATGTTTATGCATTAATCAAAGTTATTTGACAAAATTACCATCACCTTTGAACATCCAAGGGACCTGTTCCATAAAGTTTTTATTAGAGGTATGCACGATTCTACGAATGACTGGTGACCATTTATCAGGTGTCAACACATATACGCGGACTATCAGTACAAGAAAGGATCACAGTCGTTCGTAGAGTCCGTAGAGCATGCCGTACGAACAGTTGTATTTAAGCATATTTTATGAGAAAGATATCACCATCAATTGGATAGATGATATCCTAAAACAATTGTTTAGAAAGCATATTTCCAAATTTTCAAGGGTAGACTTTCACCCAATTATTTAAAGGATATATATATAAGTGTGTGTGTGGTCTTTGTTTCATTTGGAGGAGAACAATAACAAGTATGCTGTACACACTTGCCCGAAGAATTTTGAATACATCGTTATAGATATTAAATAATTTCAAAATCCTAGAAAAAAAACTATTGGAAAAAATACATAGCGTTTAATGTTCTATTAGATATGTGTGACCAAGGAATTGTTAGAGTAGAACTATAATAATTCTTTGGTATGACAGCTTCGATTGAAATATAATGAGCTTGATTTTCGCTCCATGGCCTCCAAATCATATCATTTCATACTCATTCAGCGGAGAGGTCATGGCGTTACAGCGTTACATTTTAATCAATTAAGCCTCATTCCTCCTGTAATTATGACCCGGAAGCACCATGATTGGTACAGAAACCCCGCAATTTAGATGAAAAACGCTCCGCAGCGATGCGCCAAGAGAAAGAATAAATTTCATCACGGTAGCGATTTATTCCAATGCCATCGTCTTAGCGACCACGAGAGTGACCGTGGACCCTGGTTGTCTAATTCTCCCGCCACGGTAGAATATAAGGCCCCGGTCACATAGAGGCCCGGAAGCAACACGATTCAACACGACTCTTTGTTAATTCACAGTTAACTGCATCAGAACAAAGAGTCGTGTTGAATCCTATTGCTGCTGGGGCCCTATGTGACCAGGGCTTTATATAGGGAAATACTTGTCATGAATTTTATTGTTTCCCTTGATGTAGTTGCCTTCGGATGTATTAGCCATTTGTGAGAGAGCTTCCATGATTTTGTAGTCTGGCCAAACGAATTTTAACACAATACGAAAAATGCCGAAACCCGTTATGTTACGAGTAGTTTGGTTGTATTAGTAAAAATAAATTTACATTTGCACAGAGAACTACCTGCTTAGTACTGGATTGGCAAATAGAAAATTAAAGTTTACGTTAAAGACGTACGATACATAGTTGAAAAAAGTGCCATATTACATCTTGCAAAAACTGCACGGTAGTACCCTTTCAGATTCAATATTATATTTTTTCTCCAGAAAGGTGAAATGTTGCACCTTTCCACACTTTGCAAGATTTTACGAATTATTTTCAAATCACAAATTATCTTCCTCAAAAGGCACGTAAATGTGTTTGAATCTATAGGTCTACATGTTGTTTATAAAAATGAAGGTATTTTCTCTGAAAGTTTTAGGTTTACGTGACACAAAGCCTGTTTACCGTTTTCATCTCCAGGAAAACCACAGGGAGTAGATTATCAGCGTGGAAAGCTGTTATGAAAGGCCCCTTTGCTATTATCTTTTTCCATCCCATTTCTTTACGTTCGTCCTTGAAGACGTAATTTTGTGACCCACCCATGTTTAGATTATTTCAATTGTGACGCATTGCGTGACGCTGTTTTAGCCGATTTTTCCTTCTTCTTCTTCCAAGGACGAGGCAACACTTTCAGAAGTTCCCGACCTCTCGAACAATTGTCAGCTTTTAGCCATTTATGGCTTTAATTCGTCCCTAGATAATCGAGTGATTATAGCACATCAGAGAAAATGGTTAATGGATCCAGGGGTGTTACGCGCACACAATTGTGGCCTAAATCCGCCTCAAATCTTAAAGACTTTAATGTTGATGATTACGTAGATTATACCAACACCGATGTGTTATGGTCCCACATCCGCAATTCGTTATAATGAGGAGCTTGTCTTATAACATATCCCAGTACTATCATGTCACCAACACTACATCACCGCTGTCACCACCACCACCACCACCAACATCATCACCATCTACACTATCATCACAAAGCCAAAACCACAACAGCTACTGTACGATCACCACCACTGCCATCACCATCACATCATCATAATCATCATAATGTTCACCACCACCACCACCATCACAACCATCATCACCAACACCATCATTACAACCACCATCACTATCACTACCACCATCATCATTACAACCACCACCACCATCACCACCAACACCATTACAACCACCATCACTATAACTACCACCATCATCAGCACAACCACCATCACCACCACCACCACCACCACCACCACCACCATCATCATCATCACCATCACTATCACTTAGTTGCAAATCTAAAATGTTCAATAAAAAAAGAGTCCCATGATGACATTGTTTTTTTCTCGACTGTATTTCCATTATTTGTTGAAGATGTGGCAGGCACGCTCTCCAGTAGCCAACCCAATCTTATCGACTATCACATGTCAACCATCACCATTACCATTAATTATATCGCTCATTATATTCTCACCATCGACTTCACCAAAACTAAAGAGCACAATTGTTGTTTGTATGTTTATTAATTTGTTTACCTATTTGTTTTTATTTGTTCCTTAGTGCCCAGGAGCTGTTCTGATCGAGGTCGGTGCTGGTGTACAACATGCAGGTATGTCAATCCTTTCAATCTTTTTTTTTTTTAGACAGATCAACGGCACGAACAGTAACGTCTGTCTTTTATGTTCGGGGTGTTGCTAGAAATTTGTGATCAATTGCAAATTCGCATTCTTTACCAGACGTGCATGATTCAACGATCTTCATAATTCGGCGCGTGCCACTCAAATGCAACTTGCAATTGATCGCAAGTTTCTAGCAACAGCACAAATAAGTCAATGTTGGTTGGAAAGATCAAACAAGTTGAAAAAAAAAGTAAAGGGGTTTTGCTGCAGCAACAGTGGCGGACCTGAGGGGTAACATGCAATGGCACAGAAAGGGGTTCCGGCCAAAGAGAGAATAGTTCTCATTATATATATATTACTTTATATATTTTTTTGTTTTGTAGATTTCGTTTTCTTCTTTGCTTTTTTGCTTGTCAATACTCGTGTTCACATAAAAATTCCTTTTGAATTTTCTTTGGATTTTTTGTTTAGATTCGTTTGTGTTTTTTTTTTGTGTGCATGTTGTGAGGATAATAATTCCTTTGCCCCCCCCCCCCCTCCTCGCCTTCGATCTCCAAATTTTGGATCGAACGCTAAGCAAATTGAGGCTCGTTTTATTGTGAAGTACAATTATAAACATTTCTCAGAACTTATGCTTTGTCATCCAGGGCATTGCACTATTTTCACGTTATACAAAATGTGCAATTATCATAATTATTGCCTTAGTGATTGATGTAATGACTCCTTTGTGGCAGTGGGAATTGGACCATTTCAGAGGATTTGGGGGCTCCCACTGGGATTATTGGGAAATAGTCACAAATTTACATGTTCGTTAAGAAAAACATATTTGGGCCTCTCCGCTCCAATTGGTGAGGTTTTACAGATATTTTGAATTTGGTGACATTATGTATTATTTTTTTCTGAAAGCATTTTTGGCTTACAGATGAAGTGAAGATTTGGTACAAAATTAAACCAGGATATGAAACAATGTACATTTACAAAAGACCATGTCTCGCATTGTTTGAACTTCAAAATGATGATGGGATCATGTTTGGATGGGATTATGTAATATTATCAAAATCATATTCATTGCTCTATTTCTAAAGAGTACATCGCATAAATCGTTGATGGACATTTTAATTGCATCTAAAAGTACACGTTAAAAAAGTAACCCATGTTTTGGACTACGGTATTCTCGCAGAAAATGGACACCTTATTTTTAACATTTTTATGCAGCGTTTGACAACTTCAACGACCTTTCCCTTCTTGTAAAATATAAAAATAGGAAAGTCTAGAAGATAATAACATCTTAAAAGATCATATGGTTTTGAGGATTAACTTAATGCGGAAATCATTCCTTTCTTTCACACCCCTTCTATTAGAAGGGATGACAATTAGATCAGCTAAACGTGTATAATCTCAAGGTCTGGAATCTTTAGAAAGTGGAAGAGTGCCGTAATAGGCTCTAAGCATTATGACTCTCATTTTATTGCAAGGAATCGCACTTATTCAGTAGATAGATAGTTATGAATGAATAATACAACCTCGTTTTTATCTCATATAATCTGAGAACCTAGTAAATCATTTTAGAATATGCTAAAGCCAATAATGTGTACTGACTTCCTTTTTTTAAATGATAGAAGCCAAAAAGAAAACTACATTTGTTGGTCTCACGATCAAAATGCGTATTTCACACTGCAATAAATAATAAGACAAGAATCTGAAGAAAGAAAAAAAAAACAAGCTATAAAACATAAAAGTATAGAGAGCTGCACTTTATCGATTCCCACAGTAAAAAAAAGTACAAAGTGATACACTTTTTGTCCCATGTTTTGAACCATGATAAGATAATAATAATGATAAGAATGTCTTATTTACCCAGGGTAGCCACATTTAGCTGTAATTTAGCTGCTCTTCCAGTGGGCCCTACATGACATAAAGTTATTATTACCCTTCTCTTTTCTTAAATGCCGGGCGCCTGGCATGAAGGCAGATGGTCCCATTTTTATAGGTCTTTGGTATGACCCGGCCGGGGATCGAAACCACGACCTACATGGGGCAGACGCTCTACCACTAAGCCACACATGACCGGTTTTTATATGAGCCCTCCTACAGGCAGACAATGTTCTTCATGTGTTAAATAACCTCTAAACGATATATGAATAATCTGAGAGGTTCCAAGAAATATATTAGAAATCAATTGATTGAAAATTGATTAGAAGTTTAAAACATAAGTCGAAAATTTACCCCAAACTGGGAAACATACCATTCACACAACTATTAGTCAAGATATGTCAAACTTTTGGTGAAATTTTACAAATTCACCATGATTGATTGGTTGAATATATTTCCGTATTAAAAAACATATTCCGTAATAAAAAACATATACAATTTATTTAAAATACGGCGGAAAACCTACATTCAACTCGCCTATCAAGGGGAGCTGGTCTTCCGTGGGGTCCGTGTACATTAACAAACAAAACACCATATGTATGATATACGGTATTTTAGAGGGTTTGTTCCAAACACAGAACGATTAAAGAGCCCTTGAAAATACACCCTTTTCTAGGGGGTGTTGTTCAAAAGTTGCAATTGATCGCAAGATGCAGTTGATCGGAACGTGCCAATGAAAATCGTTGTTTCATGCGCGTCTTGTTAAATGCGCATACCGTGCGCGAATGAACATGCGCGTTATATTTTGAAAAGTTGCAGTTGATTTGCAGTTGATTTTGAACAACACCCCCTTAGGGTATGCAAAGGTATGACATGTTATTTTTCTGTTTGTATCTTTAGGTATGACATTCGCGGGTTGTCTCATTGGTGCGGTGGTGTATGGCTTTACCGAGCAAGCGGTTAACAGGATGCTGAGGCCCAGCACACACATGACAGTTGGAAAGTAAGTCATTTATTTGAACAAATAGATATATAACATTACATTTCCTAACGAGGCAATTACGAGTAGAAATCGAATGTTGAAAATTGATAATGAAAAATATCACTGAAATGTGCTTTTGTTAGTATTTGTTAATTTTAGGACGTGCAGATTAATGATTTATCCGTTGCCGCGTTCATGAGTTTCACATCTACCGGCATGACCGGAGAAAGGGCATCACACATTATAACGAGATAAAACAAGATTGGAGATAAAGAGGTAGAGAAAGAGGAACAGATAAAGGGAATAAATTGATAACTTTTAACCCCCCCCCCCCACACACACAAACAAACACGTGCGTGAATGAATGCACCCACACCCACACCCACTCGCTGGTACACATATCTACAACCATACACACACGCGCGCACGCACACGCATACATACACGAACACTCATAAACCCACACAACCTCACACCCATAACACACACTGAAATAAATGGAGAGATATAAACACATACACACCCACAATGTGGCCACACAACTAGAAATTAAAGCACATTCACATAATGCGCACACACACTAGCTCAAACACACAATCGCACATGCACATCCCACCTACTTGTCTGATCATATAATTATCTGAGATTTGTGATTTCGATCATACCCCGCCCCATGGTGTGTGTATCGGATATAATTGTGAGTGTGTGTGAGTGTGCGTTTTGTTTGCTACGTGCGTGAATGTGGTATTATGTGTTTGTATGTGTGTTTATTGTGTATGTGGGAGTATGTGTGTGTGTGGGGGAGGATATGTGGGTGTGTGTTTGCCCGACGACGGGAACATTCATTGTATAGAAGTGAGACCTAAACGATAAAAACTCTTTATTTCATCTTTACGAAACAGGAATAAAACAATATTACTGCCATGATTTCAAGAATGACCTTGACCATGGAGAAGACAGAATAACCCGCGGTTAGTCAGCAGCGAATCTTATGATCACTGCCACGCCGGGGCTGTCCCGGCGATGACAGACGAGTACCCGGTGTCTGTTGTCGGCTCCTAATCACATAATTGTTGACTTTGGGGAGAGATCGAACGAGTCACTTCCCGCCCTTCTTTCCACTATTGTCTGTTGTAATTGGTTCATTGTACACCTGAGTTTGATAGTCTCATCGAAGTGTCAGTTGTAGACTAATTGAATCTCGTTTGATATCAAATGAAATAATCCGTCGTTTGTATAAAGCATTTTCCGGGCGTAGCTGGCTTGCTTTTGATTGAGCCAATTTATCAATTTTGTAGCGTCGGAAAAATAGAAGTAAAAAATGCAGAATCACTGTTTTTGTAACTGAAATAATTCTTAAATTTATAAGGTTTTTCCCAAGTTCAATATCCAATCTTGTGCATCAGCATGACAATGATATTTATAGAGAAGTGTCAATCTGCAAATCATCTTGCATCCTAAGTTTAGCTGGGGTTAAAACAAAAATCACCAGTATTCGCAAATTAAAAAAAAAAGATCTGCTTATTTGTATACGTCGATTCTGCATTCTGACGCATTTTAAACTATTTCCGAAAAATAAAGTCGGTCATGGACAATAGAGTATACGTCGGGTATTGAACTGTGCGGACACAAGAATCACAAGCCGGTTCCGATTTCAATAGCATTGTAAATAAGCATTGAATTGGTGTTCGACTTAATTCAAACACTCGTCATAAAATGTCGATCTGCGAATCAAGACTAGTAGAGCCCAATGTAACACAACAATCAGAGCCAGGGGCTGTATAAGACCTGGCTGGAATATACCCTTAAAGAGTGATACGGAAGGTCGTTTTTTCATATCTAACAAAGACGATGTGATTTCAAACGGAAGATGATGAATGAATATGTGAGAAAGTAGGCAGCATGGTTGAGCGAGCTTGTTGAGAGGTACGGTCATGGGTTCGAATCCCCTTTCACGTACCCGAAGGGGGTGGTGGCCGTGGGGGAAAATGAGATAGGAAGATATGAAGGGGAATAATAAAGAGAGATTGAAGAGAGATAGATAGATGAAAATACGAAACAAAATGCGCAAATTATGAAACAATTCTATTATTACTCTGAATTTAGCAGATATTTAGTAAAGTTGTCATACTTTACACAAGCAATTCATAGTAAAAGAAATTCAGTTGACACTTGATATACATGATCAAATGACTATTTCCATATCCACGTCAAAATATTGTTTCATGAAAAATGAATAATTGACAAAATAATGAAAAGAAATTGTTGAATTGTTCTTTATAAATGACAATCAAGTAAACGCGATGGAACTTTGCTAATTTCACATTTATATATCCATGTTATGAGGGTAATGTTTGCTAGAAGTCCTCATCATTAACCTTCATAAATCGGAATAAACCAATTGTCTCCCTGCTTGACCAATGAGGTGTAGCCATTGTGCTTCACATGTGGTCCCAGGGATGCCTGTACACTATGAGTTGATAGAACGAAGGATTTTGGACAAAGTAAACAACCCCCATTCAAGCATTAACAATAGCTGAATGGACAATAAAGCAATTTCCATCCTTCTTATTTTGTCGAAAAATGATGAACAAGATTCACACCTGGGACTTTCTTTTGTGATCATGTGGTCCTATAGGGGTGTCTATGTAGTGTGAGCAGAAAGAACAAAAACCTGGGACAAAATGAACAACCTCCATTCAAGCATCAACAATAGCGAGATGAACACTAAAACAATTTTCATCTTTCTTATTCTGTGGGAAAATGTTGAAAAGAAAGTAGTGTGTAAGGGTCTCTGGCGAACCGTTTGAGGATAAAAAATTGAGGCACACTCGCGGAAAACAATAGAATAATCCCCGAGAACAATAGGAGATGCATGTCTGAGAACAATAGGAGGAGGAGTGAGGAAGAGGCACACTCACAGAAAATCAATAAAAGCCAGTGACCCGTTTGGACTTGTTCTTTCGTAAGACCATTACGCAATAAACCGATAAATCATTATTCATGCTGCGATGACCTGAGAGGTATTATCATTTCTCAAGATTGTGAACTTTTTCTCTAACGTGGGTCACAATTGTTATTGGATGAGTTCCTTCAAAACATTCCATGTTGTGATTTTAATGGATTTAAAGAGGATTACTGTGATCGCATTTGAATTATGTTTCGAGAATTGTGGGGAGNTGGGCTACGACGCTAAAATATTTTCCATACTTTTGGTTATAACTTTTCCAAAACTTGTTAATTTTTCGTACAATCTTTTGTACAACATGTTAATGATATCATGTTTCTTTTTAAGTAGATTTGAAGACAAAATTTGGTGATAAAAATATTGGCTTTTACCAAAACTGTACTTGGGCTTTAAGATGTGGATAGAGTTTGCTAGAAGTCCTCATCATAACCTTCATAAATCGGAATAAACCAATTGTCTCCCTGCTTGACCAATGGGGTGTAGCCATTGTGCTTCACATGTGGTACCAGGGATGCCTGTACACTATGAGCTGATAGAACGAAGGATTTTGGACAAAGTAAACAACCTCCATTCAAGCATTAACAATAGCTGAATGGACAATAAAGCAATTTCCATCCTTCTTATTTTGTCGAAAAATGATGAACAAGAGTCGCACCTGGAACTTTCTTTTGTGATCATGTGGTCCAAGGGATGTTTATGCATTGTGAGCAGAAAGAACAAAAACCTGGGACAAAATAAACAACCTCCATTCAAGCATCAACAATAGCTAGATGAACACTAAAGCAATTTCCACCCTTCTTATTCTTTCGAAAAAATGATGAACAAGAGTCACACCTGGGACTTTCTTTTGTGAACATGTGGTCATAGGGATGTCTAAGCACTATGAGCAGAAGGGACAAAGACCTGGGACAAAATAAACAACCTCCATTCAAGCATTCGCAATAGCTAGATGGGTACAACCCCGAGGGTGGTAGGTTCGAACCTTACCCATGGCATTAATTTCCTTCAGCAAGAAATTCATCCACACTATGCTGCACTCAACCCAGGTGAGGTGAATGGGTACCGGTGGGAAATAATTCCTTGAATGCATTGAGCGCCAAATGGTAGCCATGCTATAGCCGGGTAATAATGCACAGAGCAATTAGAAACACTTCATATTAAGCGCTACTTAAAAAAAATCTTGTGTATTATTATGATTATTATTACTAAATCAATTTCCACCCTTCTTATTTTGTGGGAAAAGGTTGAACGAGAGTCACACCTGGGACTTTCTTTTGTGATCATTCATGAAGCTACTGTAAATGCTTGAGTGAAGTTATTTACTTTGTCCCAATTCCTTGTCCCTTCTGCTTACAGTGATGGGAAATGCATTGAGGGCGTGGTTCGACAATCAATTAACACGGATCTAATCTCATCTTTCTTTGGTTTCCACAAGGGCATTTCCCAGTAAGACACTGGGAATACTGGGGCCAATTGCACGAAATAGTCTTAGCTATCCTCTTCATGCTATGGCGTCTTTAAGTTCTTGTGCCACCCTCTTAACATGGTTGTATCAACGCAAATGTCTATGTTACGAGGGTGGCACAAGAACTCCAGACGTCTTAGCGAGAAGAGGATAGCTAAGACCATTTCGAGCAATCGGCCCCAGAAGGATTAAAAAAGATCTAAGGAAGTATTGTATTATTTAAAAGGAGTACGATAATACTACTACTAATAATACATGGATCTTATATAGCGCACTTTCCATCCTCATTAATTAGATGCCCCAGGCGCTCAGAGCAAATTAATAAAAGTAATGAAAAGTTTATACATTAAAACAATACCCTTAGATAAATAAATCATAATAAGTCTTAATATGAGTAGTAATCATACCTCAAATAATGTTTCTCGAAACATACTGTGAGAATGTTTTCGTGAAATATTCATTTTCAATATCTCTGTATTTATGCAAACCTTTCTCTGTGTTAGCGATTACTTTTGTCACATCTTTTTGACCAATTATTGATCGTAAGTCCGCAGCTACGGAGCAGTGCCAGATTATCCAATGTGTATCTGTTGCACGCCAATAAAATATGACGTGGCTGGGGATCGAACCCATGACCTCAGCTTTTGTAGACAGACACTCTTTACCAATTGAGCCAACATATTATCATTTGTTATGTGTTATCATCATTTTAATTATCACCATCATCATTATCATCATCATCATCATCATTATAATCATAATCATCATCATCATCATCATCATCATCATCATCATCATCATCATCATCATCATNGAATCACACCTGGAACTTTCTTTTGTGATCATGGGTCCAAGGGATGTTTATGCATTGTGAGCAGAAAGAACAAAGGCCTGGGACAAAATGAACAACCTCCATTCAAGCATTAACAATAGCTAGATGGACAATAAAACAATATCCATCCTTCTTATTCTGTGGGAAAATGTTGAACAAGATTCACACCTGGGACTTTCTTTTGTGATCATGTGGTCCTTTAGGGATGTCTATGCATTGTGAGCAGAAAGAACAAAGGCCTGGGACAAAATGAACAACCTCCATTCAAGCATCAACAATAGCTAGATGAACACTAAAACAATCTCCATCCTTCTTATTCTTTAAAAAAATGATGAACAAGAATCACACCTGGATTTTTCTATTGTGATCATGTGGTCCAAGGGATGTCTATGCACTGTGAGCAGAAAGAACAAAGGCCTGGGGCAAAGTAAACAACCTCCATTCAAACACTAACAATAGCTAGATGGACACAACCCGAGGGTCGTTCCCTCAGCAAGAAATTCATTCACGCTATGTTGCACTCAACCCACATGAGGTGAATGGGTACCGGTGGGAAAGAATTCCTTGAATGCATTGAGCGCCAAATGGTAGCCATGTAATAGCCGGGTAATAATGCACAGAGCACTTAGAAACACCTCGTATTAAGTGCTATATAAATGTTGTGTAATTATTATTATTACTAAAGCAATTTCCATCCTTCTTATTCTTTGGGAAAATATTGAAAGAGAGTCGTACCTGGGACTTTCTTTTGTGACCATGAAGCTATTGTAAATGCTTGAATGAAGTTGTCTATTTGTCCAAAATATTTTGTCCCTTCTGCTCACAGTGATGGGAAATGCATTGAGGGCGTGGTTCGACAATCAATTAACACGGATCTAATCTCATCTTTCTTTGGTTTGCACAAGGGCATTTCCCAGTAAGACATTGGGAATACTGGGGCAATTGCACGAAATAGTCTTAGCTATCCTCTTCATGCTATGGCGTCTTAAGTTATTGTGCCACCCTCTTAACATAGTCGTATCAACGCAAATGTCTATGTTACGAGGGTGGCACAAAAAGTCCAGACGTCTTAGCAAGAAGAGGATATAGCTAAGACCATTTCGAGCAATCGGCCCCAGAAGGATTAAAAAAGATAAAGGAAGCATTGTATTATTGAAAAGGAGTACGTTAATAATAATACATGGATCTTATGTAGCGCACTTTCCATCCCAATTTGATGCCCCAGAGCGCTCAAAAAATCATTAAAGTAATGAAAAGTTAATAAATTTCAAAGTCTTAATATAAGTAGTAATTATAGATCAAATAATGTTTCTCAAAGCATATTGTGAAATATACATTTTATTAATATCTCTATATTTCTGCAAACCTTTCTCTGTGTTAGCTATCGTTGTTTTGTCACATCTTTTTTGACGGAGCGGTGACAGATTAACCAATGTATATCTGCTGCACGCCAAATAATTTATGACGTGGCTGTGGATCGAACCCATGACCTAAGTCATTGTAGATAGACGCTCTATATTGATTTAGCCAACATATCATTATAATCATCATCATCATCATCATCATCATCATCATCATCATCATCATCATCATCGTAGTCGTCATCATCATCATCATCATCATCATCATCATCATTATCGTCATCAACATCGTTATTATCACTATCTTCTCTTCTTCTTCTCACAGGTTAGATGAACATGCAGGCGTTCCCTACATCGTACTTGCCCTTCCGATTGCCCTCATCATCACACTAGCCCTGGTATTGATCGAGTATCTTGCCCCGTGGCAGTCGGAACTCACAAGCCCCAATACAGCAGAAGTTTCGACAAGTTTCTTCGATCTCGTATCACTCCGATCGTGGCCTCCTATAATGGCAGGTAAATATGAAGATTTTTTTTTTTTACTAATGTTTTGTTTGAGATGATGTAATCATTCAAAATAAGTTGCTCGCAAGTATAGAAAAAGGGGGTAAATAAAATTATTCGAATCCATTATTCATGAAAAAAAAATCAATATCGATTAATCGTGAGATTCATATGAGGGTTTTAAGAGTCCAAAGAAATTAGGGTTCAGTTTTGCACCCATACGGGTGCAGCCGCTGGTACAATAGAAACACCCGTTTGGGTGGAGATACGTGGAGATATGCACCCTCAGTCTTGACAGGGTACATATCTCCACCCTAAGGGTGCATATATTAAGTTTGTGAAAAACAGATGATTTGAACTACATGGATATGGACGCCATTATGTATATGTGTAAAAAAAAATCAAACACTACTTGTTATTACACTTCCATGCAAAGACGATCGAGTTTTGACCTTCCAAGCGATGCATCATCGTGATCTAAAGGGGAACCAACTCCTGAAATCCTTATGCGCACATTGAATGAAGAAAATTCAGTTGAACAAATTGTGAAAATTTGAGCAAAATTGGACAGCCCGTTCAAAAGTTATGAATTTTCAAAATCACAGAGATAATGACGATTCCTACCGCTGATGGAATCCGTGCGGTCGGCAAATTCGACGGAATCTGTGACGTCATGTCGGACAAATCTTCATTCACTCTGTATAGAAAATTTCACATTTTCTCCTTTTTTTTTCGGAAAAGTCAACAAAATAAATGCAATTTTTTTGGTTGGAGTATAGCATTTCTTTATCGATTCTGCATGCATGTTGTGAAGGATCATGTTGCAACCTTACACTTTGATGCGAAAATGATCGAGTTTTGACCTTCCTAGCGATGCATCATCGTGATCAAATGGACCATTACCTTAACCTCATTATCATATTGGATAAGGGCTTTCAACCTGTCACCAAGAATCTTGCCCCGAGTTCTAAACGGGTTGTGTCATCGTGGATGAACGGTGTCATTGAAGACCATGACTAACGTGTCTTCAATTTGGGACTTGAGAATTTAGCTTCTTCTGTCATTATGATAAGTGACTGGAAAGTAGAGATAATATGTAAAACACGGTCCCATGACAGACCAGCTTCTTTTCGATGGACGATCTGAATGTGGGCAATACTTAGAAATCCGTATTTTTAAAATGTTTAAAAAACCTAAATTCGTTTCATTTCAGCAATGACCTGTCAAAGTATAACATGTATGAGGGATACTAAGGGGGTGTTGCTCAAAACTTGCAATTGATCGCAAATCAACTGCAAATCAATTGCAAATTGTAACGCGCATTATATGCGCTTCTAACAAGATGCGCATGAAACAATGATTTTGATTGGTGTGTTCCGGTCAATTGCAACTTACGATCAATTGCAACTTTTGAACAACACCCCCTTAGGCGAATAAGTAAAGGAGTTAAAATATCATACAATAAAATGCAAAGATCAAAGGAAATTGGACAAAACGGACTATTCGCAGAATGATAAAAGTGGACTCTTGTCCACTCGTCTACAGATCCACGTCCAAGAATGGACACATCAATCCTATCCGGGCGCATTGACCACTGCGACCATACAACGACCCCTCAGTTATCTCTAACAGTGCTTTATGCATATTTTTGGGGGGAATGGGGGGGGGGGGGGG
>BQKZ01000554.1:38248-50785 GCA_036244855.1 Temnopleurus reevesii | reverse complement strand
GGGGGGGGGGGAGGAGGCGGTTTCAAGCCATCAGTGACCATTTCAGCCTCTACTCCCTGGATCCGCCCCGATATATTGCGGCTTGGGACAAGGTCTCCCGGCTACCCCTGCACTGCCACGCTCTCATCAGTCAATCAGTTCATCGGATTCTTTGAATTTAAAAGAAGGAAATGGTTAATAAGAGCGCTCTGTCCCTGACTGTCTCTACCTCATCAGTTGAACTCCTAACTGATCAGTCTGTACGATCATAAGATTGTGAAATGATTTTGACAGGGAAAAGCCATGGCAAATATTAACGATTAGTGTTGGCTAGATCTTCTGCATGAGGTTCCGTTACCACTGTTAGATTCTTTGCTAATATTGACGATGTTTACTGATATTGAGTTTCATAATATCATATCGATATCAGATGCACAAAATGCATGGCAAATTCCTATTAATCAAAAAAGTTCAAGCACTTCTTTGTTCAAAAGTGCTGGGATAAAAAATGATTGCTGATACCGGCAATTATTTTTGATAGTAGAAATACTAAGATCGATCCTAATTTCATTAATAAAACACGCAGACGCGGAAATATCAGATTCCTTATTCTTGAAATTTGTCTGAGTTTTTTTTTAATTCACAGACATGCTATGAAATCCAACTAATTGAAGTTGTGTTGTACAGGCTTGCGGGCACTGTGTTAGCATTCTTCTTTTCGCATTTATTTTTGTCTTGTTTTACTTCATGTCAGTAGAGGTTTGTTCTTTACATTAATCAATCAATTAAACAATTAATTTTTGTATCATCAGTTAATGGATCAATAAAAAGTGAATCAAATTACAGTTCAGCTTTGACCAATATTAAAACTATGTCAGTCATTGCAAAGTATACTTCAAACAGATTTTACCCTCATAATAAAAGTGGGTTTGGTTGAATTCTACTCCACTTAGCTGCTTGATTTACCTATCAATCAACAAAATAAAAGATTATTTACCTCATTTTCTTTTCTTTACAGGTGCATTGGTAGGATGTTTGCAGCTGCCGATCGTCCTAGCTGTCAATGAGCCGATAGGTGGCAGCAGAGGGTATTGCACGTTGGTAGCCCAAGTGTTTCCATCGAGTATCCTGGAGAGATTTTCACCGTACCTCAAGTCTTCCATATCGGGACTGAGAAACTGGTGGCAGGTACGTTTCCTTAGGATTGTTGCTCGAAGCTTGTGATCAATCGCATGTTCACTTCAATTCTTTTGCAAATTGAAACTTGCATTTTCATTCGCAATCGGTCTGCGCGTGTTACAAGACGTGCACAGAACTAAGATTTTTTTTGGCGCGTTCGATCATCTGCAACTTTGCAATTGATCACAAGTTTCTAGCAACACCCCCTAGATCAATTATAAGGATGTCATTGAGTCATACTACATTTTTGGATTTCAAGGAAAGTGTAATTCGAAAACTGGAAGAGAATCAATCTAAGAAATGTTCTCCTTCAGAAGATTTCTATAGATTTTTTTATCCAATTTTGTAATGCTGATTGCCTAATTGTGATATAATTCTGTGAAAAATTCCTTGAAAACAACAAAATGCTGTCAAAAACACAAAATGCTAACACAAACTGTAACATCGGCAGTAAAACAAAATGAATCACGAGAAGTCTCCCTTCCTAATAGTTTAACCAAATCGAATAAAAGCAAACAAACATATAGATTTGGTCTTTCATTCTGAAGCAAATGTGCTTCAATAATGTTCTTATTAGCATGAACCGTAAAGCAGGTTAGAGCAACAATGTCACTTTATTAAAAGATCACTTTATCTTCTCTTCCTCAGGTGCTCTATATCTCCTCAGCGATTGCCGGTGCTGCTGCCTCCGCCCTCCTCTCGGGTACATGGGCGTCGACCAGGGGTGTGTCTCCTTTCCATGCGTTGCTGGGCGGTGCCATTATGATCTATGGCTCGAGGCTGGCTGGCGGTTGTACAAGGTAATAATATATATAGTTTTTTTTTTCAAATGGAGATCAACAATGAGAGACTTGTCATATTCTAGTTTGAGCAGAAAAGGTGATTTAAAAAAAAAAATTATTTATTTATTTATTTATTTATCTATCTATTTATTTATTTATTTATTATTATTATTATTTTTATTATTATTATTATTTTTTTTTTTTTTTTTGGGGGGGGGGGGCGTTTGAAACACTCCCTATCAGTATATATCAGGTGTATATAGTGCAGATTTTAATACTTTACTCTAAAAACTTTTTATGATGGCAGCAGTGGGATATGAACCCGAACTTCAGGAATAATAATTTTCCTCTGAAATATGGTGTCAGAAGCTTAATATAAATCCACATCAATTTAAAAAGTAAATTTTGGCAACATTGGGATAAGAGCTTACATCATTTGAAAGGCAAGCTTTTCCCTCCAACAGTTGTATGGTGGCAGCAGTGGGATATAAAACCATATCCTTAAAACAGGAATTTTGGCAACATTGCGGAATTAGCTTATACCAACTGACCGAGAAAATTTGCCCTCCATCGTTGGTTATGAAGGCAGCAGTGGGATATGTAGTGGGATATAAACCCTATATCAATATGTTTATCTAACCCATACAACCTAATGAGGTATTTTGCAAGGGATATATATATATATATGGTATAATCATCATGTAGATATTCAGTTTTTGATAATCTAGATTTTTTTAAACATCTAAATGCTTAGTTTTATTATATTATACCAAACCTAAAATATTGCAATCTCAGTCATTCAGATGGTATAATTAGTAATCTCTTAAAAAACCTATTAATAAGAATCTTTTAATAGAATCTATTACTGAATATAATTTAAAAGAACCTATTACTGATAATCTTTTAGAACCACCTATATTACAAGTGATCTTTTAAAAGAACAGTAGTTTCTTTCTTTTCGCCAAGCTTATCCATATTTTTAACAATAATTGTTCTTCTCCTTTTTTTTTTTTTTTTACAGTGGCCATGGTCTCTCAGGAATTGGATCTCTCTCTCTCCTCTCCTTCATCGCAATTCCATCTATGTTCCTCGGTGGTATTGCTACTGCAGTTACCATGACAATACTGGGGATTTATTAGATACATCGCTGTACAACCTAACATTGATTTGAAAACTTTTTTTTAGAGAGAGAATCAAGGATTTTGATATTTTTGTAACGAAAAAGGAAATTTTGTATGATGCTGCAGCACCAGAGATACCTCAAGAAAGGGATAAGTTGTCCGAGAGAATACTTCGCTATCAGTTAAGAGCTTTGTTAATCATATTCACAAGAATAGCGTTTGAGAAAAATAAATAATTTTCCTCTTTTGAATTTGCTGCATTTGAATTTCCACTGCTGAGTAATTATCAGGTTGATATCCTGAAGCATACAGTGGTATTTACAGACCACTTATACACTCAGTTTCATGACAATATCAAAAGATGTATTCAGCTGTATAATGACAATAATAAAATGGCAATACCCCACACTTGCCAATTATTTAAATTCACTAAACACTACTATTGTGATAAACACAAAAATAAGTAAAGCCCACCCTGATATGTATTTGTATATGATAACATTCAAACACTTACTCAATAAGGATGTATGAAGCTGTAGAGCATCCAAAATATTTTCTGCCTTTGATGTAAATGTTCTGTGAAATAATATAATCCACAAGTGCCTATATAAAACATAATATATTCTCAAAAACTGTATGATATGTAATGATTTTGATTCTATTTGAATTGTGGCTGCATTATTGCATTTCGTTCAGAATATATATTTTATAATATGTACATATGTATATAGTGGTTCATGATAAAATTGAGTCGACTATGATAATCCCCTTTTCTGTCATTTACTCTGTCTTAGAAGATTTCTGATCCCACCGAAACTCATTAACTTTATTTGACACGACTCAACATGAAATCATGCTTATTATACAGACTTTTTATTTTAAATTGGCAATAAGAAATCCACTTTGTAACTTCAGAATCTAGTTCATTTCTTAGAAATTAATGTGATTTAATTAATTGTAAATATGATTGATGTATAATAGATTGGCAGAGATGTCGACCATTCCAGAATTTGCATGAAGTTTATTCTCACATCAATTCAAGGCTTTCATCATGAGTGAATGACTGGAACTGAGAGCATGGTTATTGTTTTTGTCTTTTTGCTCACTGCTTTTCTGCTATTCACATCTAAATTTTGCCTCTTGCATATTCTGGAACAGTTGACATCTCTGGTCCGTATTCCGATAACGAGGTTTAAGTTAACCCTGGTCTAAATATGTGGTTTAATTATGGGAAGCCAAAAGTGGCTTGAATCTATAACAGTCGATGTTTAATTTACCATCACATTTGTCACTCATAATATTTAAAACTGTCTCGGAATAAAAACTTCAATAGTTTTCTACATTATTATATTAGAACATGGGAAAAGAGAGCAGTTAACATAAGAATTATTCATTGTAAATAAAGTTGTGGCACTTTTGGCTACCCATACTTAAGCCACAGATTTAGACCAGGGTTAACTTAAACCTCGCTATCGGAATACGGGCCTCTGGGTTTGCATGAAAGAAGTACAGAGGAGGAAATTTCATCTGATGTATATAGTAGGAGGTATGAATATTTTTGGAGATGTTTCCTACAGTTTTAGGTTGCTACCTCGGGACATGCGGTGATTTTAACAGTACTATTAACTTGAAGTGATGAATGAATATAATCCCTTTTATATTAATCTGTAAAACACAAATAATTGATTTGTTGAAATATCAAAATGATGAGAGTTGTATAAAAACTCGAGAGTTGCACTCCATTGAGATTGTGTTCCAGTCGATTTCAATGAAATGAATCATTGTCTTTTGTAATAACTATTCGGTGGTTAATTCAATCTATGGGTGTTCATGCAGAATACATTCTGAAATTGCCAATGAATGTGGTTATGAGGTAATCCTTAAACCAGGTGATAACATTTTAGCTCGATACTTGGAATCCATTTTGCATCCATCACTTGTTGCTATGTCAGCCAAGTGTTAGGCAAGCTTATGGGCTGCCAAGAACAATCATTGTGTATAGAGAATGCATAGAATTTGAATCTTTTAGTCGACCCGCCTATTTTATAATCATGGGAGCGTCGTGGTGTAGTGGTTCGGACTCTCGCCTCTTACCTAGAGGGTCGGTGGGTCGAATCTCTCCCAGGGCGTTAATTTCCTTCAGCAAGAAATTTACCCATAGTGTGCTGCACTCAACCCAGGTGAGGTGAATGGGTCCCGGCAGGAATTTATTCTTCTAAATGCAGAAGCGCCTACTTGGCAGCTATGCTATGGCCGGGCAATAATATTAGATAATTTGTCTCGCGCCTCTGAATAGGTGACTAGAGAGATGGTGTGTTTAAATGCTATATATTATTGTTATTATTATTATTATTGTTAATGTAGGAAGTTTTCAATTGCAAATTGATTTCACTATCCATACACGATAATAAAAGTAGCCAGGGTGATGAATCAAATGCCTTCACTGTGTTTACCCATCAAATTTTGTACTTTCCTCAAAATATTCAACAACATCATTATTTGAATTTGTTGATTGCATTCTGTTTTATATCTCATGCTCAAAATACCTAATACTTCGAAACTATTTAAAAAATTAACAGAGAACAACTTACACAAACTTTTTTTTAAAAATCCCCCAAATAATGTTGAAATATAAATCTATCAACAAGAATATTAAGATTCATTATTCATTTTCATTTGGATCTGACCTATAATGTAAATTGTTCAAGGAAAGACTAATGAAAGATAAAATCTTTAAATTGGAATTAAATCTACTTTTCATTTTTTTGGCAAGTCTAAGCTTGCATGCAATGCAATAAGGTACGAAAAAGACATCCTTATTGAGGGCAAATTAATCTCACCAGAATAATTACAATGTATTCTTTGGAAAGTTTATATCCACTTTTGTAGTATGATGTACACTGCATTTTACATTGTACAATATATTAACATTGTACAATACTCTACATAAGTATGCTGCAGAAATGAAGTATATTTTGCCAAGCATATATGCTGCAGTATACTATTTATGATTTGTTATTTTATCAAAATTTTCAACATAAATCTTACCCTGTTTCATTGTTCCTTGTACATGTATATTTTTTTGTCAATTAAGTTGATGGATCAATTCAATAATCACTTACTATCTAATGAGCAATTGGTGATCATCCCTGCCGAGTTGAGTTTCAGGAAACCTTAATTATCAAAATAATGTCTTTTTTTAATTAAGGGGACTTCTTTCTTTTGTTAAGTTTTGTTAACAGATTTCGTTTACAGAAAATGTATTCAGTGTTCATGTACAATGTAATGAAAACGACCTCTGTTTATAATTTACTTGCCTGAAATATTGTGAGCTTTACAAACTCTTTGAAAACGCCCATAAAAATGTGTAGATGTATTCAAATGGTTTAACATTATCTCTAACATTGGCTAATTGTGTCTTGGTCAAATGGTTTGATTGGTTAAAAAGGTTTAATTTCCATTCTATGAAATAAAATGGAATTAAACTTATTATCCATGTACTGGTGTATATGAAATTGTTGACTTTGAAAAAATCTGATATGCTTTTAAAACTACATTAATGATCCTCTTCTTACCTCAGAATTAAACCTTTCAATAGAGTAAATAATGACATTATCAAAAAGAAATATGTGTAAAGTCGATATTTTATAAATAGTCGATATTTTATAATTTATAAAATATCACAATATTGTTAGTTAACTATCATGATCATTGTTATTTTTAGTAGAATCTCGTAAAAAAAGATATGAAGAAGAAAATGTATTCAATAAGCTAAATCTTCTACATACTTAAGTTTTGACTTTTGTGTGTATAAGTTCCTTATGGGTGAATGGAAATATTAATAAAATTAATAAAATAAAGGAACAATGTGCATCAAAATTGTATTTTTACTCACTTGTCAAATATTTTCCATATACATTCAAGGGGAACTACACTCAGACATTAAATTGGCATCATTAAATTAAGAAAAATAAGATAAACAAACTGTGAAAATTTGAGCAAAATTGGATAATCCATTCAAAAGTTATGAATTTTCAAAGTTTTGATTTACACCCATCATGGGCTCCTTAAATTGGCAAACGTACAGGCACAAAATGGCTGCCAACATGGAGTACTCTCCATTCACTTTGTACAAAAAATTTCACATTTTCCTCTTTTTCCAGAAAAGTAGATAAACTTTTGTTTCTTTGGTTAAATATATTACAGCCACATCAATTCTGCAAGCATTCCAGAAAGAAGGGTTTTGATTCCTCATTTGAAATGTGATATTGATTAATTTTCAATAAATTTATATACAAAGTGAATGAGGAGCTCTCCATGTATGACATCACATATTATGCTAATTAGCTATACACATGCCAATTCAAGGATGCCCAGTACAGCTGGAAATGATAACTTTAAAAATTCATAACTTTTGAACGGATTGTCCAATTTTGCCCATATTTTCACAGTATGTTCATCTGAATTTTCTTCATTTATTGACCATACATTATTGTCTGGGTGTATTTTTTTTTACTGGCTTCAAGAATTAATTTAAAAATGAATCAACAGAATATGACATAAGTAGATGTACATTTTAAAATAACTTTATTAATTGAACTTGAATATTTCACACACATCACATTACATGCTCGATGATGTTTTTTTTTTCATTCTCAATTACAACAAAGGAAATTGTAAAGAAAAGGGAAAAGAAAAGTGGGAGGAGGGATGAAGGGGAAAAATTGAATATTAGTCCACATGTGTGTATGTGAGTGTGCTTATGTGTGTATGTGAGTGTGCTTTAGTGTGTTACATGTGAGTGTGTTTGATGTATTATATGAGCATGATAAGTGGATGTGTATTAGTCCATATATGTGTGTGTGTGTGTGTGTGTTGTGTGTGTGTGTGTATGTGTGTATGTGTCAGGGGGTGTAATATGCAATCTGTGAGTGCATATGTGCTTGTGTGTGAGATGTATATGTACGCTGTACATATGTGTGATTGCTGAATAAGAGAGATAGAGAGAGAGAAAGAGAGAGAAAGAGAGAGAGAGAGAGATAAGGATTGGACATTGGTGAAATGGGAAGGGGGTGGTGCAAAAACATTAGTAGAATACAGTGAGAAAAGGAAGAAAGAGGAATGAAAAAGAGACTTATAATCAATATATAATTTGAAAAGAATCATTTCTTTCCCCTGCAAAAATAATTATATACACTATATTACTGTACAAATATATACAACAAACTTCATAAAATACAAGTCATAATCTTCATGCTCTATAGCAGATAGCAATTCTGAGTTGGCAAAAATTTATTGGAGTGCAGGTTTAACAATATTCCTTTAAAATAAACATATTATCGACATATCATCTGTATTGTCACAAAGTGACAGTAGCCAATTGGTAATGTTGCACAAAACGGCGCGTCGTAGCGAAAGAGTTATTGAAGTGCTGAATGCACTTCAATTTAAATTCAAAATTCAAATTAAATTAAATTTGTTCATACATCTACTCCTAAGGGAGATTTCTTTTAACAAGTTCCAATATCCACTTATACAAGTTTTAGACAATTGAAAATGGACTTTAAATATTTTTTCTTAGATGGGTTCAAGATTGTAAGCACTTTGATTGGCCATCTGACATCACTGGGTATGTGTACTTAATATTGCCAACATGTATACCAGCTACTGGTAAAAACTGATTTCATATCCTCTGATATCTTGCAAATTCAATGCGCCGATATTCTACTTGCAACCTGATCCTTTTGGGCACAGCAAATTTGTCGCAAACTCACGGCATAATCAGTTGTAAATTGCATGAAAATAGCATAAATATGATATGAAATGTATGAAAATAGCACGTAAACAACAATAAAGTCGTATCTTTTATCTTTTTCGAGGTTTTGCTCAGTCCTTTTCAGGACTATTTCTTGAAAGGTAACCCTACACCACATGGTGCAACCGCAAATCGGTTTTTGAAAAAAAGTGATGGATAAATATTTTTCCAATAGTTATTGCCAACCTTTCTTGGGTAATAATAATATTGTGAGCACATTGGTCAGTTTCAATATGAACTGATAAAACGCTATATCAAAAACACATATCATTTCCTTCAGCAAGAAATTCATCCACATTGTGCTGCACTCGACCCAGGTGAGGTAAATGGGGATGGCAGGAAGAAATTCCTTGTAATGAGGAGCGCCGTAATGGTTGCCAGCTAGAGCCGGGAAATAGTGAGTGTAAAACTTTCAGCTCCATGAGCACCGATAAGATGGACCTGTGCGCTATACAAGTAGCCACCATTATTATTATTATTATTATTATTATCATTTACAAAAAATGCACTGTTTTCTCATGCATTAATCAATATCATCTGCATTTGCAATGAAACCCATGCAAACTCACATCGACAACACACTCCAACAGTGTATTATTTCTATAAATTTTTGGTTGTGTAACATTTCCTTCTGAGATAAAATTGCACTCCTAACGAATCAATTCCCATAGGAATCAAATGGTAACATGGCTATATTTTGAGGTGATTTTCATCAATAACTTTACATAACAAATAATTTGACTACATTCCGTGTCTTTCAAGAGAGCACCATCAAAAGCCAAACTCTAGTTTCACATCAAAAGTCAAGATTGCACTTGTGACTAAAATATACATGTACATTGAATGACAAATTTCTCATTCACTACAGATATTGCACCAGAAAGTATCAATTCTCAATCTTTCCAATGAAAATAGAAGAATTAATAACATTACGAACTGCAGACATACATTTGAAAGAATGCAAATTGAATATTTATTCTGTAAAAATAAACTTTGTCAATCATATTACATTACATTGACTGAGTAAAAATGGTTAAAAGAGGTATAAAATCAAGTCAAAATATTCCACAAATTGATAAACTAAAATTTCTGAAACACTCAACAGCATTTATTGTTAACTGAAAATAATGATAACACAATTCTTAATCAACAAAATAGGCAAAAATTGATAATTTTGCAACAATTAAAAATTTCAATCAAAGAATGACCGATCAAGATTTACACTGCCTGGCTTAGAGCACGCAAATACATCATTTAAGAGAGAAAGTCCCATATATCTGTTCAATGTTACTTATCATGAATTGGGCTGAAAGGACCCAATGCCCCTATACTTAGAGGGCTCATTTACAAGGAAGAGGACTAGTCCCATATATTCAATATTACTGACCATGAAATAGGCTTAGGGTACCACAGGACCCTATACTTACGCCTCATCAAATTTAGAACGAGTCTCATATCTTTTGAATATTACTGATCATGAATTCGGCTTAGAGTACCCAAGGCTCTTATACTTAGGCCTCGTTTAAGAGAGGACTAGTCCCATATATCTATTCCAAGTGCTGCACAGATCATGAAGCTGGCTTGGAGTACCCAATGCCACTATTCTTAGATCTCATTTAAGTGAGGACTAGTCCCGTAATTCTGTCCAATATTACTGATCATGAATTTGGCTTTAATAGGGTACCAAAGGCCCCTGTACTTAGGTCTCATTTAAGTCAGGGCTAGTCCCATTCATACATTCAATATTACTGATCATGAATTGGGCTTATAGAATCCAAGACTGCTATACTTAGGTCTCATTTGAATGAGGACTAGTCCTATATACATGTCCAGAATAACTGATCACGATTTGGGCTTATAGTATCCAAGGCCCCCATATATTAGTTCAATATTACTGATCATAAATTGGGCTTTGAGTTCCTAAGGCTCCTAATCTTGGGTCTCATTTAAGAGAGGACTGGTCCGACAAATCTGTTCCCTAATCCAGATCATAAATTGGGCTTGAGAACCAAGGCCCCTATACTTAGGCCTCGTTTAAGAGAGGACTAGTCCTATATATCTGTTCAAAGTGCTTCACAGATCATGAAGTGGGCTTGGAATAAGCAAAGCCACTATTCTTGGGTCTCTTATAGGACAGGAATGGTTTCACATACCTGTCAATACCAAACATTATGCATGGGGCTTACATAGTGTACCTCAAAACACTACTCCTTGGTCTTATCATAGGCCTGGGCTAATATCAGGTGTCTGCGCCAAAGCCAGCAATGATTATAAAGAAGGCTTGGAGTAACCAAGGCCCTTATACTTAGGTCTTATGTAAGAAAGGACTAGTCCAATATGTCTGTTCAATATTACTGATCATAAATTATGCTTGGAGTAACCAATAAAACTATTCTTATGTCTTATATAAGACAGGAATGGTTCCACATATCTGTCCATTACTGCAATCATAATGCATGGGTCTTAGTTAGTGTACCTCAGACCCCTGCTCCTATATAGGTCTCATAGAAACCTGGGCTAATCTCAGATGTCTGGCCCAAAGCCTGCAACTATTATAAAGTAGGCTTGGAGTACCCCAGGCCCCTATTCTTGGGTCTCATATAGGCCTGGACTGGTTCTCTAATACCAGCACCCTCAGCTCCTAGTCCAGATCCTGGCGTCCATCCCATACTCTGAAGCATACGACTGCCGACGTTGGATGAAGTTAACGGTTCCGCTTCTCCTCCCACTGCAACTACAGAAACACAAATTAGGAGGAAACATCAAAGATTAGTTCACAAATTACGAAAAACCACCAACCATTATAGAAAATTGATGAAATGGATTCTCATGTAAGGTAGTTTCTTAATTGCTGAGGTCTTTGGTGTTAATGCTTTCTTTCAAGAGAAAATATCAGTTTTCAAACTCCAATATATTTTCTTTCATGTGTCGGATATATAATTTTTGTCATTTTTATTGCCATATACATATATTTCAATCAAATATATGTATTCTCCATTTTTGTTTGGTTTATTTGTATAACATTTCACAATTCAGCCTCCTGGCTACAATGATATATACTTTTAAATAAACATTGAATTGAATTGAATTGATCTTGGCAACAACTACATATTAATGTAAATATAATGAAGCTTACATGTACAGGCTAAAGTAACAATGTTTTTAAACATTTTGATAAATCATGAAATTGAGCTAGCCAGCCTGTTTAATTTGTTCAGATGGATGAATATACATAGCAGAAAGTCACAGATCTTTTGTAGGGATGTAGTTTTATTTAGATTTACCTTCACAAGAATTCCTGCACAGTATATCTATAGATGTAATATATAAGGCTTCCACTCTTTTGAAGAAATAGATGAAAACAGTAAAGATTTTTTTTAAAAAATCATTCTTCATTTTTGTAACTCATCATACTATCTGATAACACCCTTGGTACCAAGATACAGACATTTCTTTTAATTGAACATAATATCAGCAATGCCTTGGTATGACGTGTAACAATTACAAATTTCAAATAAAAGAGTAAACATATGTGGAAATTGATGCAGGAAATATGAAAAAGGGTTTCACAGTAATATGCTAATAATAAATGTATTGTGGAGTAGTATGCGGAGGCAGAATCTGTAGTGCATGTTGTATTCTTGTTCATCATTGTTGTTGC
>BQKZ01000554.1:6198-25123 GCA_036244855.1 Temnopleurus reevesii | reverse complement strand
TGTTGTTGCGGCGTCATGCCCAATAATGTTTGTTGGTGTCTGAGGCTCCCGTGAAAATTATTGGTCAACTCAATGTCATTTATCTCTCATTCTCTGTTTTCCCGTCTCTCATGATTTTTGTATTCGATGCAATTGTTTAAAAAAATGTAATGTTTCATGATGTTTATTTTTGTAAAATCTGGAATGAATGAATAAATGAGTGAATGAATGAATGAATGAATCAATCAATCAATCAATCAATCAATCAATCAATCAATCAATGATTCATTGAATGAATGAATGAAGGAATGAATGAAGGAATTAATGAATAAATAAATATATAAGTAAATAAATAAATAGATAAATGAATAAATGAATAAATAAATAAATGAATGAATGAATAAATAAATAAAAGAATGAATGAATAGATAAAAAAAAAAGAAGTAACAAATTTTATGAATAAAAAAATTGATTGATTAATAGATAAATGAATGAATGAATTAATCAATTGAATAATAAACATAAACATGAATTGATAAATGAATAGATGAATAGATGAATAAATAATTAAAAATCAATAACAAATGGAACACATAAATAAATAAATACATTAACAAAATCTTGCCATGACTCAAATGCGCCGTCGTCGCCTCTACCTTCCCATAATCAGATGGCTTCTACGACCACCATGCCCGTGATCATCGTTCACGGTGGGGCGGGCGACATCCCTGAGAGTATGGAAAGTGAATTTTACCCCGGTATCATCGAAGCAGTCCGTGAAGGATATCAAATGCTAAAAGAAGTGTCGGCTGTGGACGCTGTGGAGAGGGCTGTGTGCGTCTTGGAAGACAGACCGGAATTTAATGCAGGCAAGTAGGCCTACAAATGATAGCAATTCGATGTATTCTGTTTCCAAAAAAGTTTGTGATTTTTAGTCACTTAAACTTTAGGCTGAATATTTTGAGATCTCATGAGGGGCAAGAGAATAATTTCATTTTATGGGGGGGGGGGGGGGGGGGGGAGGGCTCAGCACTGACCCTTCCGTAAGTACAATATTTCTTTAGCGGGGGAAAGTGAAGGGGACTCTGTCTTGTTGAGCGGCTAAAATTTGTGAACATTTTTAGGGGGATACCAGGGTCCATAAATTATGCTTGCCAAAGTTTCGTAAAAAGTTACAAGACAATTCATCATTATTATTTAAGAGTCATCCTTTTGCAATAAATACGACAATGCACCATCGAATCTCCTACCAAGAGCATACCGCCGGTTCCATGGGGGGGGGGGGGGGCAAATTTCATGTATATATAGTATTGCTATTTCATTATTTTCTTCTGGTAAGGCCGTCTAGGAGGGGACAACAAACTCTTAAATCTATTGCATGTCTTTTGTGTGCCAATAGAATATAATTTTATTGGCTTTAGCCGTTTTTGTCTTAGTGTTCTTTAAATATTTCATGAATAATTCCAGATGGCGTGCATAAGAGATGTCAATAAGTCGATCAATCTGGCAATTGTCTTGTAACAAAAGGCCCATCTTAAAAATTAGTAACCTAACAAATAATACAAAAAAAAAATATTTTATCAACTTATAGGCTTTGGTTCAAAACTTAATGCTGCTGGAGAATTGGAGATGGATGCCATCATCATGGAGGGGAAGACCCTAAAGTCTGGTGCTCTTGCGTGTGTTAAAGATATCAAGAATCCTGTCAAACTAGCAAGAGCTGTCTTTGAAAAGGTAATCCAAAGGAGAGAATGGCATTGATGTTTCCGGGGGCATGTGGCGCCATCCCCATCGCCCGCGTGAGCAGAAGGGACCTAAGATTGAGATAACCAAAAGGGCGCTAATTTTCCTTCATAAGGGGAGGGGGGGGGGGGTCCGCAAAATTTGTTATAAACCAAAGTTTACCATCAGCTCTAGAGGCAAGAAATTACTGAAAGGGGGTACCAACATTTATGAAGACTTTTTATTTTGATTATCAGCTTTGGGGCCTACATATAACATAAAAGAGATAGGGTTAATTGAACATTAATCGTATTGCCATATATTTACAACGAATATTTATCGTAATTTTTATTGCATCTTTTATGTCACAGGTCCCTATGATGTAATAAGAATAATGATGATAATACTAACAACCAATAATATCCTTTCTGTTGAAAACTACTGAATGAATTTTAAAAAAATGTAACCCTTTACCTTTTCCCCAGTATTCTTATTGCGTTTTTTTTTTACTGTTAAATTTTAAAGCGCGATGTTACTCTTATCATTCATCTTCATAACTCATTATATTGATGTTAAAAGTTACCTTCATTGAATTATTGGAACGTCTTGGGCTCCCAGCCACCCCGTTCCACAGTCGCCGATCTCTCTTTTTGTCCTCGCATGATGTAATAATGTGATTTTTTTTTTCACGTGGACGTCCAATCTGTTTAAACTTCAGACAGAGCACGATTTTCTGGTCGGAAAGGGGCTCGAATCTTTCATCGATGAAGTGGGATTTGCCCGGACACCCATGTCAGATCTAGTCTCGGAGAGAGCAGTTAACCTTTTGAAGAACATGAAGGGAACTGATTTCTTTTCAGAAGTGAGATATGAAAAGTATGTAATGTTTTACTCAAATTGTTCCAAAAATATATATACATGTTTATATGTTGTAACAATAAAAACTTTACACTTTTGAAATGAATTTCAAAATTTATTCTTAACTATGATCAGAAGATTTTCACTTTTATATATAAAATATATTTCATAGTGTCATAAGTGTCACTTACATAATCAATTTTCATTCATGCTTTGCTGAACATCGACTGTTTATGTCAAATGTGTAAAAAAAAAAAAAATGCCTTGCGCTAAAATAGGCAATATGTGATCTCAAAAACTCATCAGGAGCCTAATTGCACGAAATTGTCGTAGCTATTCTGTTATTGCTAAGACGTCTTAACTTCTTGTGCCACGTTGCTCTTAACACATGCACAAATGTGGATACGTCTATTTCAAGAGGATGGTATCTAGAAAAAGTCAAGACGTCTCGGCGAATAGCTAAGACCATTTCGTGCAATTAGGATAAAAGGGGCAACATAGCATGTGCTACATCGACAGGGGGTATTACGGGACAACGATAATGAATTATGATAATGATAAAGATAATGATAATTGACTTCATTAATATCTTTAATTTATAGGAGAAAGCAGACTGAACACGACACTGTAGGGGCTGTGGCTCTGGATAAATGGGGCAACATAGCGTGTGCTACATCGACAGGGGGTATTACGGGACAACGAGTCGGGAGGGTTGGAGATAGTCCTCTCATAGGTAAAGCAAAATGTGCCGCAAAGCGGGGAGAAAGAGAATACAGGGTGAACAGGGACAAAACCTACAAAAGGTGTAATTTGCACGGTTTTGCGATAGTTTGAAACCCCTTTTTGCTGAGCATGTACATCAAAACAATGCAATGTTGCACCCTTTCGAAATTTGCCGCAGTCTTTTTTCATCTTTTTACTAGTGTTAAGTCTAGTACAGTCTATTTAGATCTGGTTACATCATATTTGCTTTCACATTTTGTTTATCCAAGAACATGTTCCTTATAGTGAGATCTACCCTATCGAAAAGAATTCTTTAATAATATTATATGTTATTATATAGTGCCTAAGAATAACTTTATCAGTCGTCCCTAAGAGCTCGACACTGTAGCATAATTACCCCGGCTTTAGCAGTGCAGCTGTAAGTAGCGCGTGAGGAAACAATTTCTGCCAGGTACACTTTCACCTGAAGGAAATTATCGTTAAGGGTGGGATTCGTACCTTCGACCCATTAGATGAAAGGCAAGAGTCAGAACCACTACACCAAGACGACGGTATAAGTTTTGTCCCTGTTCACCCCGGTGTGCTTGTTACCCCATAATGCGGTGACAAATGTGTGCAGATAATTGTTTGTATGTATCACTGTATAGTCAGTGATGCATTCTTGTCATGAAGAATGTATTTTGCGAGCATGTTATTGTTGATACATAGTATAGAATAATCAACCATTCGTATTTGAAATGAAAAAAAATAAGTATGAACAATACTATCGTTTCATGAGTTCACAGAGAGTTTACTAATGTCAATAAACCGAAATTAGTATAATTTTTCATCTCTCTATAGCACTGTTGGATTCTTATAAATCTTGAAAGAATTGTAACACCCCTTCGGAATTCTGCCTTCGTCCCTGTTGAACCAGTATCAATAAAAAGATTTGAGAATTTGGAGGAGCGGGGGAAGGGGATGATGGATCGTGAAACAATTGCAGATGATCGAAGTAACATCAACAACAGCAACATCAACAAAAACGGATTGGTCCCATTTGATTTTGTTTATAGATTAAATTCGTAACGTTTACCATGTTTACGGGTGGGATGGTTTTTCGGTTTTTTTAAAGGATGTGAGTGGAGTTCCATGCACTTTCAAATCAAATCAAATCAAATCATTTCATTTTTCAGTTCTTTAGAGAATTCAAATATAATACGATATAAATTATTTCTGTGAAATAAAGTGGGTCATGTGACAATAGATCCTTACGCCGTGTATAGAACTGTGCGGACATTACAATCACGAGCCGGTTCCGATATGAATATCGTTAAAAAGGATCATTGAATTGGCGTTCGACTTATATATATATCTCATTGTATACCAGGTAGTGGAGCGTACTGTGATAACGCTGTGGGAGGAGTATCCACGACGGGTATAGGAGAAGCCATCATGAGGATTGCAATGGCGTCTCGTATCATCATCGATATGGAAAATGGTGAGACTATTGTTTGTAAAGCATTACTGTCACACTCCATTATTGTGAAATGAGTCATTATCTGGCAGTAAACAGAATATATTAGTGATGATCATATATTTTACTGTTATGGGCTTCTAAAAATTTATTTGTATCGCATTATCTTTCCATGAAAGAATTTACGCAAGTAACACTCCGAAAAATGAAGTGAATGATGTATTGTAAAAAGGAATGTAATCTTTCAGCCGCAATGTCCCAAATGTGATTTTGGGTTCCTGAAAGAAAGGACAAGTTGGGCTTTTAACAACGGATGAGGGGAAGCAATACTTATTTTCAATTTCAATTTTCAATTTCATGATGATATGTAAAATAAATTGTTTGCTACTTCAATGTATATTTTCCTATTTCTTACTATACCGTATTCAGGAATGACTGGTGAAGCAGCAGCAAGAAAGTCGCTCGAATTCTTAAAAGAAAG
Source organism: Temnopleurus reevesii (assembly GCA_036244855.1). Taxonomy (NCBI): domain Eukaryota; kingdom Metazoa; phylum Echinodermata; class Echinoidea; order Temnopleuroida; family Temnopleuridae; genus Temnopleurus; species Temnopleurus reevesii. The sequence continues at coordinate 19,904 of BQKZ01000554.1, read as the reverse complement.
GACAGGTTATAAAGCAGGAGCCATTGTGCTAAGCAAATATGGCGAGGCGACGCCAGTCTTCTCGACCTCAGGCATGACCTGGGCCATAGCTAAAGATGGCCGACTATCTTATGGTGCAACATCGGGCAAGGTTTTCGACGGCGGGAGTATTTGATGAATTGGCACGACAATGTTATCGTTTTAGAGGCAAAGCAGTCTTTAAAGCTATAACATCGATAACTTGCAAAGAAACTCAATTGGAAAATTAAATCGTTAGGACATTGATCCACAGGAAGACTTGTGTTGACAAGTGAAATTTAACGAAGTAGTTTAAATTCGGATAAAATCCTAATGATATCGATCACTTGCAGACTAAAAAGGAATTTAATTTGGAAAGTAAGTCGTTTGGACACTACTGTATGTACAAGGGAAATTTAACAAAGTAGTTCGAAATCTATTACAAACCTGCTGGCCCGTATTCCGATAGCGAGGTTTAAGTTAACCCAGGTCTAAGCCATTGTCATTTAGACTCTTGGTTTAACTTTTCAATGGCCCGGGTCTAAATAACAATGACTTAGTCCAGAGTTAAGTTAAACCTCGCTATCGGAATACGGGCCAATGAGTTCAGTCATCATATCATTTTCTGTTGAGCCAATTCACGGGAGATAGTGTAATAGTTTAAGCCCCAAACGAAGTCCATTTTATGGCTATTTATTGGTTTACTACGCTGTCGTTGTATGTTTTCTTGCAAAATAATGTGACATATTTTTAATGTATAGTTTTTTACCATTCTTTTCAGGTTTTGTGCAATTCTAGGAGCAATTATTTTCTAGTCATATACATGTATATAAAAAAATATTCATGTATAACGTTTGAATAGTTTGATGATCATGATATTTCCAAATGTACAAAGGCGATGAAAAAACATGGAGTTTGCTTACTCATATTCACCTTAAAACTTATAAACACCTTATAAACTGTAAATCTGCTAGCATGACCCGATTAATGACTTCATGCTTCATCTCATGATGATGATGATGATGATGATGATGATGATGATGATGATGATGGTGATGATGGTGAAGATGACGATGACTAGGGAAATGATGACGATGACTAGGAAAATGATGAAGATGAACGATGTCGATGGTTATGGAACTATAGAACTCTGCCATGATGATGAGAAGGAGAATGGTATAGTGATGATGATGATGATGATGATGATGATGATGATGATTGTGACAAAAAAAAAATCAATTTTCATGGTGACTTGAGAACACAATATACATTTATGCTCGTTGAAAATTCTTGTCTATCTTGATTTATTTTGGTTTTGATCAAGGAGGGTTTTAAGAATGGAGTGACGGCTCAGAGTCATGAATGTGAAACACCTGGTCAAATTCAAAATATGAACAATACATAGGGTGATCATTTAATGTCCGAGGTTCGATGCCGCCAAATACGACTAGAGTGATTTTAGGATATCAGCCGATATAAAAATTTAGGATGCGCAGTAAAAAATTGTTGGATCATAATCTTAAATTACAAGTCTCACTGTGTATCATTTATTGAGATATAGCTAAGAAACTGTAATTCACATGGACTATTTTTGCTACAGATTTAAGTGTGTTCCGATTACTTCCGATCGTTGTATTTTCATATGTATATATTAAGATATTGTTCTATCAAAGACCTTAAGGCCATTCGTGTACAGTAATGTCCACTTGTAGAAATTCAGCGAAAATCTGAGAAAATACAATTACCGTCACAATAAAACTTTCGTTATTGTTAACGAATAATGGCCATTTTAGCAACGGGTTCAGTGATATTTTTCCGTCCTGATGAAGCGTTTTAGGAAGCACATATTTGCCAGCATTTTCGTCATTCTCTAAGACGCGGCATCGAACCTACTTCAAAGAGGTGTAATTCCAGATGTAAATCTTTCCTTGGTTTTGATAACCTAATATCAATGAAATGGAAATCATCGCGTGTATTAGCATTGGGTGAAAAGTTCTTTTGTTGAGCGTTATCTCAAACTGTTAATAAATTTTGCTTGAAAATATGATTTATACAATTTGGAATGTAATATTTTATTCTTTAATGCTGCGTTTTATGAGCACACTCATACACATACACCCACATCCACAAACACACACGCACTTAAAGAGAACCACTGAAGGTTCCTTTGCTATGTTCAGTAATAATTTGTGAAGTGTAGATAGAGAGGAATAGTAAAAGAGAGAGAGAGAGAGAGAGAGAGAGAGAGAGAGAGGGGGGAGAGAGCGAGAGAGGAGGATATAGCGAATGGCAGGAGGAAGACTTCGAAGCATAACACTGGGGAAAACATAGACAAGGTATATGTGGTGTATGTTTTGTATGTTGTGTGTGTGTGTGTGTGTGTGTGTGTGTGTGTGTGTGTGTGTGCGTGTGTTTGTGTAATAAGGCGAGAGATTGGTAGGGAAGGAAAGAAAGAGAAAACCAGTGTGCGTGTGTATGTGTGTGTGTGTGTGTGTGTGTGTGAGAGAGAGAGAGATAGAGTGAGTGTGAGGGGGGGGGGATTAAGACAGAGAGAAGAGAGAGATAGAGAGACAGGAAAGGGAAGAGACACAATGTTAGAAAAGGAAAAGAGAAAATATGCGTGGTGTGGATGCGTGTGTGCGTGTGATAAGGCGACAATTTAGTAGAGAAGGAAATGAAGAGAGAGAAAAAAAACAGATCCATGGAAATGAAAGGGGAGGAATTCCAAGCAAGAAAATCGAGAGAACATAGACAACGTGTTTGTGAATGCGTATATGTGTGCACAGGCGTTTGTGCGTTTGTGTGTGTGTGTGTGTGTTAGAGAGAGGGAGAGAGAGAGGTATTTTAGGAAGCAAATTGAGAGAGATAGAGGAACAAAATAGATAGTGGGGGAAATCCGAAGGAAGAGATTGTGTGTGTGTGTGTGTGTGTGTGTGTGTGTGAGAGAGAGAGAGAGAGAGAGAGAGAGAGAGAGAGAGAGATGATAGATAGGTAGAAAAGATAAGGAACAGAGGAACAAATAGAGAATGTAGGACCTGTGTTATGTTTCATAAAGTTATTCGTAGATCTATGCACGACTTTATACGAACGAGTAGTGACCCTTTCATACGCTCAATGATACATCTTACCAGATCACTGAATCACACCTGAAGAAGTGTCACCAGTCGTTCGTACTTCTTAACGAGACAGAGCCCGCGAATCGAATCCGCATGCGGTGGCTGTCTCGATCAGCTTGATTAATAGGTTTGCAGCTCTGCCAGACTGCAGACTGATCCCAAAACTGACTGATCTTAAAATGATATGTTTTTTGTAACGCAAACTTTTTAATGATTATCGACGTTTTGCAAATGAAACAAGGAAAAATGAATATCAAACGTGAGAATTAAAGCATGATAACATACTATGTGACATGTCCCGACTGACTACGCAATACGGCGAAAACCTCGTCGAGCGTTAGGCCAAAAAAATGCTTGGTTGCCCTTCAATGCCATTTTCGAAGAATAAAATCTTTTCAAAAACTTTCTTTTTGTTTCGCGCACAATTCACATCATTCACGAGGAAGATCAGACTTAGAGGGCAATGAGCCAAAGGATATTCCGAATATCACTTTCAGGTTTAATTTTTCATGTTTGTAGTTTTTTTCCATTCCAGAACCCCGTAACATAAAGGTTTGCGATTAATCACTAATTTATTTTGCGATCAATTGCAAACTTTTGTACATGGTTTTCCATAGACTTGCGATTGATACCAATCGTTATCAGATTAGCAATTAATCGAAAACCTTTATGTTACGGGGCCCAGGGTGATAAGCCAAAAAAAAAGAAAAGAAATGTTTAAATTGGGCCATTTTCCGAGGGTCGGTCGGTTGAGGACAGCCAAACGTAAAGATATTCTGTTAGGGAAGAAAGAGAATAATAATAATAATAAAAAAAACCCAAACATATAGAGCTGTGCAGAGTAAAGGGAATCGAAGCAAACCTCACTTTTCACCTATTGTTTCACAAATCATTATTATTTATTATTGATTTATTCAAGTTTCTTTAAAAAAACATGGTAGTTTCATTCAAGCCACATGGCCTGCTTTGCAAGAGAGCCCTGCGATACATAAAGTAAAGAAAAGAAGGAAAGTAAGTTGACAGGACACGTTTGACAACAAGTTGCGGCAGAATTCCCGCCAATTATGTGATATTATAAGAGCCGCATTTTTTTTCAAGAGCCCTAGCTATTTCTCTCCTTTCTTCTCATTTCTCCTATCCCCTTTTCATACCGCCCTTACTCTCCTACCCCCATCGTCTTATTTTTGCAAGCTTTTGTTGTTGTTTATTCCTTATTAATATTTACATTATATTTACCATATTTACATTCAAAAATTTGTGATTTGTATTTCACAATGTAACTTTAATGCGTGATGGGACATATGAATTACAGCCCCTTCATAATACACACCGCCTTTCAGATGTAAAGTATTATTAATGGTTGTCTAATGGACATTATGAAAATTTTACATAATGTAAATAACAAATGTTATGCCGTTCTGTTGTCAAATATTTACTATTTGATGTTCAAATCGTGATGGTATTATTGAAATGGAAAATAAATCAAATCAAATCAAATCAAATGTAGGCCCATAAGAACTTCACAATCTTTGGGAAAATACACCTCCCCCATTTCCCACAGTTCTTGTATAATAGTGTTATACAAACAAACTGTAACCCGTGATCTATTGCTATAATAATGTTCACTGACCTTTTCTCGGCGCTCGTAAACATTCAACAAACATGTATTTTTAAATGAATAGAAATTGACGCTCCAAATTTCATGTAGTAGTCACTATTGTCTATTGCATGGATGAATTGTTGCAGTATTCCAGTTGGAACACGGAAGTATGGATTAAATGTACAACAACGCATCATGTGAATCATTTAATCAAAGGCTACTTCTAAAGTAAGGCAGTGATATTGGATGAGTAAGTTTAGGAGCTTGGTAGTATGTTGTGATATACTACTTTTTCATTTGTAGATTTCAGAAGTAGTTTATTTCGTACTTCATGAATCAGTTTGTCTGAAAATGTTAATGAAGGCAATGATCGTTCGGACCCGATCTGGATTTACATTCAGTATTCACAGGAAAGTGATGAGAGGCGTGAGCTCTCATGGGTGATTTGAATTGCTAGGGATGGAACTCTGTATAGAAAAAAAGAAACGAGCTATATGCTCGAAATTACTATCTTATAAATAAATGTATTATCGCCTTATAGCAGGTACACGCATATGCACACCACTTCGCCCAGATGTAGGCGTAACAGTCCTTGCAGTTCAACCATGATATGATCGCTTCTTCAATCGTGTCAATAGTGTCTTATGTGAACAAGATTATGACTCAGTTTTTAACAAAATACTGATGTCCAATTTTGTATATATTACAGTTTACAATGGCTGCTTCGATCAAGCCCGTCGTCATAGTTCACGGTGGAGCTCGGGAGATCCCAGATGACGAAATCGATACGTGGTACCCCGGTGTGCAGCAGGCAGCCAGGACGGGGTACAAGATCCTGGAAGCTGATGGGTCGGCGCTGGACGCCGTTGAGGGCGCTGTGTGCTGCTTGGAAGACAACCAGAGATACAATGCAGGTAAGTAAACGCACATGTACACACATACACACACACACACACACACACACACACACACACACACACACACACACATACACACACACACACACACACACACACACACACATGTATGATTATAATTCTCAAGTCATTACGTACGTTCATTATATTTTGTCATTTTCTGTTGAAGTGAAAACAATTAAATTGAATTGAAATATACAGATATCATAATATTATATTTTCTAAGGCAATAATCTTACAATCTAATCACAATCTCCTAATTCTGGTTTCTCATTGAGCGTTAATTTGTACTCACACAACCCCTATTTATCGGATATGGCATGTTTGATGACGTTTCTTGGAAGTGGAGCAATCGCTCTTTTCAGACCCTTCACCCTCTTACACCCACTTAAATCCTTCCAGATCAAAGGTTATTTACGTACTCAAGAACCTTCGATATTTTTATATGACGGGCCTAAACAAATTCAAATCAATCTTTTAGGACATGCTATAGTAACCTACATGAACCGATTTTTCTAAGCGTGTGTTATTATTCTTCATCTTTTAAAATCATGTTTATATGCTTAGGTAAGCTTAAAAACTGAACGCTGTTAGAGAAGTTGGATAAAAAACTAACTCTCCCAAGAGCTGACTTCCAAAGAACGACCAGCCTTTAAATTCTTTAACTCATGAATATCCAAATTCAATACGGTATTCATCATATTTTATAGGGTTTGGATCAAAACTTAACGCTGCTGGAGAACTGGAGATGGACGCCATTATCATGGAGGGGAAGTCTCTTAAGTCTGGTGCTCTAGCGTGTGTGAAAGATATCAAGAACCCGATCAAACTAGCAAGAGATGTTTTAGAAAAGGTCATTTTTATCTTCGAATATTTTGTTNACTGTCTTTAGACTCTTTTTTTTACTCAAGAAAATTAACAATGGTACTCATCATCTTTGTAGGTTTCGGTTCAAAACTTAACGCTGCTGGAGAACTCGAAATGGATGCCATTATCATGGAGGGACAGTCCTTAATGTCTGGTGCTCTAGCGTGTGTGAAAGATATCAAGAATCCGGTCAAACTAGCAAGAGATGTTTTAGAAAAGGTCATTTTTATCTTCGAATATTTTGTTTTACATATTCAAACACTTTAAAGCAAGCATTCAGGCTCCATATAGGCTCCGAATACGCTGTTAAAGTCGTTATTTAGAACCCATTCAGAGAACATTTTATTGATTTTAAATATGGAACGATAATATAAAATCACTCTTCTGAACCTCCTTTTCTAAGCGTGTGTGATTGTTAAAACTATTTTCAAACACTTTTAGGCAAGCAATCAGGCTCCATTAATAAACATTGAGATATATATAGTGTTGGATTATACGACACAAGCGTTTATAATTATATCGATTCGAGGTTTGGATAGAGATAAAAGATACATATATAGACAGATGGATATGTAGAAGATACTGTAAACATGATCTGTCTTCTAATGTTTTAGACCGGAGAATGTCTCTATAGAGGTAGAGGATCATGTACGTTTACACCAAACAGATAACTTTAATTGTTTGGAATTGATTGAATTATATCAAATTATGATAATAATAAACTGGCATTTATGAAGCGCGTGATCAGGCGAAGTGCTCTATGCAGTTGAATAAAGATGTATTAAATAAAGATGTGTCGTTACTAACAGTGTTTTTGCAAATAAAATATAAAATACTTTGTTGACTGTATTGTCTGATTTTAAGTTTAAGTTAGCATTAACATCGTTTCTCTGTAGTTATTAATTTTTCAAGGTAGACCATGATTATCTGATCAGATTAAACAAAAATTGTATCATTACCATTTCAATAATATTGATAACCAAACAGACGGAGCACGATTTCCTCGTTGGACATGGACTTGAGGCGTTCATCGACGAAGTGGGATTTGTCAGAACCCCCATGTCGGAGCTTATTTCAGATGGAGCAAGAAAACAGCTTGAGGAAATTAGAGGCACAAATTTTCTTTCAGAAGTGAAGCGCGAAGTGTAATTATATCTCAAATTTTCTCAATGTTGAAATGCCCTCGTATTCATATAAATAACGATCTTCAGCATTTTCCCCAAATGTCTTTAAATGGTTGTCTATTTGTAATCTCCCCCAAGACTACCGAAACTGGGTCCTGAAGCTGGTTATTTTAAACTTTTTATTGTAGCATTTGTAGCATTTAAGTTTTGGTTAAAAAAAACATTAAATAGGTTGGGAGCACTTTGATGATCTCCCTCAAAGTCTCTGCGATGGGGTTAAAATACCCATTCGTTGTAGGAATCTCAAAGGGGAAACAACCCGCCCTGCAATTATTATGCTGCCATTAGATAAAAAGGAAATTAGACTGTAAAAATTTAAGCAAAATTGGATCAGCCGTTGAAGAAAAGTTATGAATAGTCCACGTCTCAATTACATCGTGATCCCTGCCGTTGATGGGAATTCGTGAGGTCGATAATAAGCTTGATTTGATTTTTTTCCCATGTTTTGACTGCGTGTGTGGATGGGTGTGAACCAAACTTCTGCAATGATAGTTAATTTCATTTATAATATACTCAATTTGTAGGCGAAAACAGACTGAGCACGACACTGTAGGAGCTGTGGCTCTGGATAAATGGGGCAACATAGCTTCTGCTACATCGACAGGGGGTATTACGGGACAACGAGTCGGGAGGGTCGGAGATAGTCCTCTTATAGGTGAGAAGAACACGGAAATTTGTAAGGAGAGCATTTTGTTTCAGTAAATTTTTCTAAAAATAATAAACTAAAAAACTCCTTGTCTTTGTCGACATTAGAAGGTTGCACTTTCAAGCTTTGTGCTTTGTGTCATGGACGGGTATACTAATAGATGCAAATCTTGCGATTCTCGATATACAAATTACATTTTTTACAACCCGAAAGTTTGTCTTAGGTTTGCCTGAAATAGTAACAAATAATTATGCAAATCGGATTCGAAATATTGTAGGTCAATTTTACTAACCTATTCAAATATGTTCGAAGGTAAGGTGCATGAATTTAAATCTACATGTATTATGAATCGGCCTATTAAATAATTAATGGTGACTTAAATGAATGATCATGATTACAATCACTCTCATCATGTCATTAAGATCTATATACACCACTGATGACATCATATTGATAATCGGAAATGATCGATTCAATTATGCTCCATATGCGATATAAGTTTTCCCCGTCCGAGTTCATCAGAGTTAAGTTGTATTTGAATTAACGAATTGAATCCGATTTTTACGATTTTGCAAACTCTTTGCTCCAAATTAGCATTCAGTTCCAAGCTTGTTCAATTCAGGTTTATAAATAGCCTTAGGGGGTGTTGCTCAAAAGTTGCAATTGATCACAAGTTGCAGTTGATCAGAACGCGCCAATCAAGATCATTGTTTCATGCGCATCTTGTTAAATGCGCATACCGCGCGCGAATGAAAATGTGCGTTACAATCTTCAAAGTTGCAATTGATTTGCAGTTGATTTTGAACAACACCCCATTAGAATGGTACAATTCAATTTTTTGGGATATTCATTCGAATTAACAACCCAAAGGATGGTTTGATCTTATTTGTAAGCTGTGGCCGGTGTAAATGTTAAAACACTCATTGTGTATCTTGTACTATTTCGGTTATCGAATGTCAATTTTGAGCATAGGTCTTTCAAATTTCTTCCAAATTATATGACTAAATTGGAAAGTATTTGTTATATAATTCCACCAGGTAGCGGAGCCTACTGTGACAACGCTGTGGGAGGAGTGTCGACGACGGGTATAGGAGAAGCCATCATGAGGATTGCAATGGCGTCTCGTATTATCATCTATATGGAGCAGGGTTAGATTTATTCATCTTTATTCTTTACTAACGGAAATAGATGTTCAACAAGAAATCTGTCGTATTTTTCTTATAAAGTAAAGTGCGAATTGAGATATAGACATAAACACGTATTATGTAATCATACTAAAAACGGGCATGTGTGTTTCAGTGGTAGAGCGTCATACCCGCATGAGGTCATGGGTTCGATCCCTGGCCGAGTCATACCAAAGAATCTTAATGATGAGACCATCTGCATCATTGTCATACGCTTGGCATTTAAGAATGGAGACTGGTGATAATATTGTTATATTATGCAGGGCCCTTTGGAAGAACAGCTCCCAGCTGAAAGCGGTTACCCTGGGTAGATGAGAGAAATAATTATGGTTATTATAAAAACTTGTAGGGTATAAATTATGAAGAAAAATTTGTTGCGCCAGCGATAAAACCTGTCTAGCAGCGGAAGCAGAATTAAATAAAGGACGGAACAGGTGATGCTTGACCAGTAAAAAAAAAATAACTTCATGAAAATAAAAAAAATAGACGGGGTTTCAGCCCCTTCAGCCCCCGTTGTATCCAACTATGTATCCCGATGAATTGAACGTTGGGATATGATTATTTAAGAACAAAGTATGTATTTGATAGATCGCTGTTTGATATATATAAGAGCGAGACATTTTTGAATGAACATTTATTTTAATACGAGTCCTGTTTCAATGTATTAATCACATTCATATTCATTTAATTCCCAGGAATGACTGGTGAGGCTGCAGCGAGGAAGTCCCTCGACCTCTTAAAAGAAAGGACAGGTTACACAGCTGGGGCCATTGTACTTAGCAAAGATGGGGAAGCAACACCTCTCTTTATTACCTCACAGATGTCCTGGGCTATAGCAAAAGATGGCCGAATATCGTATGGCGTGCGACAAGGGGAGATTTTGGATGGTGGGGCGATCTGAACCCCTTCTGAGCAGAAGGGAAATGATTATAGTATACTACGTTAAGAAAATGTTTAAGCCACTTCTTGATCGATTTTATTGAAACAAAATGTGAACATGCTCTTGTTTGCTATTGAAAAATTGCACTATGGTAATACTTTTACTCCAGCTCACAAAGTAGTTATACATCTGAAGTGCCATCCCTCCCATAACTAATCTATCGGTTTAATAATGATGATAATAACAAATACTACGTCCATTAATAAAGCGCAATCACTATATGCATCTAATCTACTGTTCTTGATAGCCGGTACCGTATTATTACCCTTGCTATAAACTACCGATAAAGCCACTCAGGCGCTCAAGCATTCCAATGAGGAATACATTCCTGCCAGATGACCATTTTCACATGGGTTCAGTGCAGCATAGAGTGGATAAATTTCTTGCTGAAGGAAATTAACGTCATGAGTGGGATTCGAACCGGCGACCTTTTAGTTGAAAGGCGAGAGTCAGGATCACCACACCACGACGCTTCCACATCAGTATCTAATACAACAGCTTTGTGATATCAAACAACATGACAGACTCCAGAAAACTATATCTTTATTTGAAAAAAGTATAAATAAATACGTATGCAAAATTACAGGATATAATATATTGTTTGTCTGGCAACGAACAGTTAAGTAGTGTGATTGATTGTTACAGTTTGATGCAGGTTCTCGTATTGAAGAGATTGCGCTATGCATATACATAATTATAAGGCTTATTTTTAGTACGGATATACGGTACACCGTATAGTACGAATGATGATTAATTCTATAATGAAAATATTCGCATTTATATAAATCATAATTTTAAGTGAATCTTACATATGATTAGACTTATTTTTATACTTGAATTTAAATAGATACCCAAGCGATTAGATTTTATTTAAATATATTTTGATTCTGTACATTTAGTGGTATGTACATATTCTGACTGAAATAGAGTATTGTTTAATTCCATGGAAACACAGTTTTAATGTTTTTTGTGTTAAGTTTTACTTCGTTATCGTCTCCAATGTGATTCATGTTCAGACATCGTAAAAGCATGTCAAATCAAATTTTTCATCATACCGTATTTGGGTTAATTTTTGTTTTATAATGTATTTCGATATCTTTATCAGTTGAGTCAGGGGAAGCTTCAGTTCCCCCTATCCCGCTAGCCGGATCCCGCTATCGGCCAATCTTGGGCCTGCTCCTTTAAATATAGAAACTCTTTTTATGGTTTTCTGTGGATTAGAATTACAAACTGTTACAAAATCTTTATCCTTTACCCTGTTATATTTTCGATCCTAAGTTTTTTTTTTGTCATTTCTATTTCCACTATTATTGTTATTGGTACGTATATAGTCATATTTTTATAAGTTTATAAGTTTTATAAGTTCCTGTGCTGAAAATAATAAAATAAAATTCAAACTTTGATCCGTCATATATTTGAGTTGCGCTATTCTCTTTTTAATTCTTTTAGATGATAGCCATGTATATTTTCCATTTTCGACTGATACTCAAGTGACACAGATATGCAAACCGTTCTGGAATATGCATGTGGTACGTGTATTTCTAAATGAATCCAAAGCTTTCGCCGTAGATAATCAGGCATTGATAGGCATTAGAAACGCCTATCAACTTTCAACAACAACAAATCAACAACAACAACAACAACATCAACATCAACAACACCATAAGTGATTGGCTGGGAATATCGACATTATTGTTATATTCCTCTCACTTCTGTTCAGCAGTACGTTGCATTCACAGTTAACTTGATCTCATGATCTCATGGAAAGGTTGGCAGCTCTGGTGGAATCTAGTGTTTGTTTGTTTGTGTGTGTATGTGTGTGTGTGTGCTTGTGTTGGGGCGCTATAGAGCGCCATCCGGGTAGAGCTATACTCTCGAAATATATCCAATATTAATTGAATTATTGATTCAATGATTCTTTATGCTTGATCACATCAAAACGATACGCTGTTAATTGAAAAAAAAAGAAATTATAGCCTAAGAAATCTACTCAAACTGATAAATGAGATTTTAAATAGGTGCTCGATCAAAAAATTAATAAACGGGGGGGGGGGGGGGGGGGGGGGGGGGGGGGGGGACACAATATTTGAAGTTGATAACGCTCCGGATTTTCTTGGTGGCATATGCCGCAAAGCTAACAACAAATTTGCAAGGAGATAGGTCTGTCCTTAATGATAATAGATGTAATTTATGTAGCGCTCTGTTTACCCGACAGACATGGCAATTCAAGGAATTTCTGCCAAGTACCCATTCATCTGACCTGGGGCATGTAACATAAAAGATGCTATTAAACTTGCAATAAATATTTATCGTAAGTCTATGGCAAAACGTGTACCAAAGAGATGCAATTAATTGCAAAATTGTTTGCATCTCTTTTATGTTACAGGCCCCTGGTTTGAGTGCAGCACAATGTGGATGAATTTTGTGCTGAAGGAAATTAACGCCACTGATATAGGATTTGAACCTAAGAAATGGTTAATGAGTAAATAGTTTTATATTACAGGTCCCTTGGTACTGGTAGGTCAATTTTACATTAAAAGGGCTACCATCTATATAGACTCGAATAAATAAATAAATAAAAGAAGTAAAATGTCGCTCGATCTACCCGGAGTGTTCAACTATTAGCGGGATTTCAGACCAACAACTTGTTGAAAACTGTATTTGGCGGGAGAGGATTTTTCCTGTTCATTGCGGAGCTGTTAGCTGAATAGGGAAGGGGGAGGCTTTTTTGTGGCCTTGTACGTGACCCGCGCACACTGATGATGGTGATGATGATGATGATGATGAATGTAGATTTAAAGGCGTTTCTCATTCAATTCTGAATATTTACACTCCATTTATACCCTTTAGCTTCTTGGACGCTGATGCGTTACTCACAAAATAGGGAGGACAGTTACTCCCGCCCCCTGCAACTGAGGGGGCGAGCGCCATCTAAAATTTGTGAAAAAAAACATACAAAAGGCCGGACCAAATTATTGTCATTTTTAATGCTTGCTAGCCCAAGCAGCGAAAATGTGATACCCTTTTTGTTTAAAGGTCCACTTTTATGACAATATATGCTGACTTGTGGTGATCTATGCTACCCTTACCATCACCTTTGTGAGGGAGAGAGCTCCCAAATGTTTCCCATATATTTTATAATAATTTTTCTTTATATTTTAGAGAGACATTTTGGGAACGCCCCTAAAAATTCTTTTCACATGCAGAGTACTGTATATGAGGTCATATACAGTACTATGCATATGAAGAGAATTT
>BQKZ01000553.1:158913-172407 GCA_036244855.1 Temnopleurus reevesii | reverse complement strand
GTTATCATTTGCCTGTGAGGCGCCCGACAGACCATTATCTTGTAAAGACATCAAACGCATGCGCTATTCTTGTATTCAGACAATTAGAGAATGGCGCATTAAGACATTGAATAGATGGTATTTAGCCACCATTCATAGTCATTTAGGATGAGTCATACCAAGGAACACCTCCCTGGTCATTCTCCTAAAGGAGTTGAAACCAAACTGGTGAATATTAAGATTCTGATGTGAATAGTAATTTAGTTGCAAAGCTTAACGAGTTGCATAACTGTATGATATAGAACCCAGAATCTATCTTTAAAAAGTGGAGTCATGGAAGAGGGGATAAATTAATTGTAGATTAACATGATATGATAATTATAACACTTCAATATTTGTATCAATAAAGCTTCTTATTCTGACGCAACTCAAATAGCTAGGTGTATAAAAACTTGTTTCATAATATTAATATACATGTATTCTGAAGGTTCGTCATTCCGAAACTGAGATTAACAATCGATCGTCTCGGAATTGTAACACTTTCATTAAGTCATATTTCAAATCTTGTAACCTTTTGCTAAATCAGGAATCCCCTGAATGACCGCATATTTACCTCCCTAAATATAACCTTATACCATACGGGAATATTCTAGTTTATATGAGAAATCCAAGCTCTTTTCGCTGGTACAAAACCACATGCCTTCTGAGCGTTGATCATTATTTACTCGTTTGGCGATAGTAAATGTTTATTTCATCATTTATACTTGTCAGACATTTTATCACCAAACATATCAAAAGGCTTGTACACATTTAAACCTGTTTTGAGACAATTTTATATTGTTCATGTTGTTGCGAATACCTAAGCAAGCAAACGCACATTTCATGTTGCCCTTTTAGGATTGGCCAACATTATTTCAGTTTCATCGACACAAATCATTGGAATTCCTAGATTTGGGAATTGGAATGAGGTATCTTGGAATGGTGATCGTTCATAAATTGAATTGATAAAGTATTTTTTTCCTTCGAAGGAAATGCATATCGTTCGCGATCCCATAAACCACAGGTAGAATAAAAGAATTCAAAATCTACGCAATGAAAGGGATGCTATTAAGTTGACCAACAACGTTAAACAAATTAGGCAAACGTTTCCCATGGGCAACATATTGTCCAAAATACTATCGGTTAAATTTTGTCTGAATTATGTTAAAATTGCAAATTCTACCATAAGTTGGGCATATCTGTCACAAATATGGGTTAAGAAGGTGGAATGGGAAAAGTTCACTATGATTTACTTACGTTGGATACTTTTTTTTTGGGGGGGGGGGGGCTCAAAGTTTTACGATTGAAGTATCATGTATGTTAGGGTCAGTGAAATCAAATCAAATCAAATAATTTATTTTATTTTTCAATTCCTTTGATAATAATACAGTCATATGATAAGTAACTATGGAAATAACTAATATTACAAAAGAAATGAAAAAATAGAGGTCAGCAAAGAAGCGAGTCTTGTAAAGATGACTGGCCCCTAATTATTTTTATAATTGCATTAATGATTTATACATAATAAAGCATACACATAAAGATATACAGATAGTTACATAATAATTACATAAATACACAGATATTACAAAAATAAACGACAGGCAAGAAGTTGAACAAAAAATAACATATAGAAAAAAAACAGAATAGAGAAAACAAAAATACGATAGAGGACGTGCTAGGTGACAGGGAGGGAGCGGGGAAGGGGGGGGGGGGTTTAAATTAATCATGTGATTGTGATAAATTATTCGTAATAATTGTAAGTCGAGATTAGAATTTTGTTATTTTGAACTTGAATGTGCTTAAAGTTATCGTTTCTCTCATCTCACTGGGTAGGGTAGGGAGAAATCAATGTTATAGGCAATCTAAAAAATTAATAAGTTGTTAACCAACCCATTTTCAGAAATTAAGAGGCTCATCGCAAGTCTGTAGTTGATTTATTGTATATTAGGTATTGTGCATTTGAAAGCAAGGAAAAAATAAGATAAAGTAATAATAACATAGATTATTTCTATAGCGCTAAAAACATGTAGTACCATTATAGCGCTTTACTATTTTAACCAAAATGAACAGATATTCACGTAATGTGACAACAAACATAGCACAAAATATAGGCCTTTATATCAAAACTGCTAGTTGACGCACAGAATCAAAATGTTCAAATTTAAAAACTGTCCGGCGAAAATAATTTTTCTAACTGTCCCTGGCCAGTTGTAGCAGTATTTTCGTGACTATACGGCACACCCGAAATTGAAATTGCTGGCTTATAAAGTTATGCTTCCGTTATTCAAATAACACAATGTTCATGATGTTAATTTCGAGAATGCTCTTCCCACCCTTGCAACAGAAAATACACAACACACATTGTTTAAATAAAAAACGTATATAATTATCAGCTCAAATGTGACGTCCCCGACCCCAAATTTTGCGCCCCTACCCCTGAACCTGGGTCTCACCCCCAAAGTGCCTCTCATACACGTACACACCCACAATAGGCTCACATGATTGTAAACTTATGATTTGGGAAAGGCAAAGAATGATGGGAATGCATGGGACACAATTATGGGCTGAAGAGAGAAAGGGGCGAATAAGGGTAGTATTTCTAATACTGAAAATAGAATGTCACCAATAGTAAGTTGCATCAAAAGCATTAGATGCTCTCCCGATATTAACAAAATATTCATTGGTTGGTTTTGTGAACCATGAGGAAGTTTCATTTCAAAAGAATCCGGTGCGAGACGCAAAATTTAGTAATAATCTCCGACTACATGTTGCTTTTAAAAATAATTTATGAACATGATTTTCTGTTTCTTTTTTGTATCTTAAACCTGAAAATAATAAGTGAATTTAAATGTTAATGGCTATGGAAGTTTGTAGTTAAGCTTATTAACACATCATTTCTTATGTTTATATCTCAGGGAAAAGAGCAAATACTTTCTGCAAAATCCAATGTTTTCATTTAGCATGTTTCGACAGGCTTCAATCATGTATACTCCTGTAACAAAATGAGCCTTCTACTGGGAACAAACTCTTTATCATCAAATTAGCTTTCTATAAAATGGTAATTTGCAAAGGGGTGTTTTCTAAAAGCACAATAGATCGTGTCATTTTCAAGAAAGAAACGGAGGTATTAGACACTTCGAAAAAGCCTAATCGTACACCCCGAGTCTTTTAACTTTATACAACTTTCTTTTCTCCCTCCCACTCTCCTTTTGATAGCTAAAACGCAGTTTAATCTTTAATCTTTAAACTATTTGTTGGGATATGTGTCTAAAGGATGCTTTTCTGCTTTATCAATCCATTATGTTTTCTTTGATGACAAGTACCTTTCAAACAAGCTCCAGCCCTCGAGGTCACTTTTGGTTTCAGCTTGCAAAATGGGAAGTTGAAAGAAACACAACCAAAACTTTTTAAAAGCTTCAAATCCTGCTTTTGTATCGCCACACTGAAAGCTCAGTGGGCGATCTATTCTTTCTACCCCACACTAGAGTGCATCCTTGCACAGCGCAGACGATCCAACAAAAGCGCTCCCAATTCACCCGCCAAAACAAAAGATGCGCTTCTCTCTTTGATCATCTCCCAGCGCCATTCATGAGGACATAAGCCGTCTGCTGATTGGTCACCTCGAAACTTTTAATGTTCGCCGCGCCAATAGCAGGCCTCCATCGACTTTTCAAGAGGGGTATCATTCCTTTTCCTATTAATAAGGAGACAAGCTAAAGGTGTCTTGGTGTAATTTAGAAGGATACCTCTTCAGATAAAACTTCATTACCTTTTGCGAACTTCGAATCATCAACATTTTATATTCTTCGCTTCTCTGATTTTATAAGCTCACAGCAGGAGTTTGTCTTGCGATATTCATCGCTTATAATCATCGTTCAAAATATTCAACTTTACTCGTGTCTTGTGATAATCACCATCTGCATCAAACTTATCTTCGAATTTGATAGATAATTATTGGACACAACTTCTTCAAAACTTCATTTTCATCCATCAGTAATACTCGCCTAAACATTCACAATTTGGATTTTTCTCCAGACGCCAAGTTTGATTTATAACTTGATATTTGATGATGGATATCTTTATGGGAGTCATTTACCACGTTCTTGTTCTTGCTATTCTTGTCTACAAAGTTCAAGCAATAATATGGTAAGTAATCGAGTTCATTGCTGTTATTTTGTAAAGGGAGGGGAAAGTGCGCATGAAAAAGTTTGTTTAAAGTTTGTGCTATCGGTAAATTTAGTGCCACTTTTCTTCTTTACAATTCATGGTTAACAGTCAGTAGTTATGTTTCTTAATTAAAATGAAAACCAAATTGATGTCTTAGTCGAATTCCGATTCTTATAATATGCCCTGTTCGAATTGCTTTATATTGTATATAGGCTTTAGTTACTCCGAGATGCTTTTATATTTCTGCCATTTTTGGATGATGTTTATTTGCTTTTCCCCAAAGTGTGATTTACAAAGTACAAGTTAAAGATTCCGTTTTGCATTCATAAAAATGTGTTTTATAATTGTTTTGAGTTCATCATAGTTAGACAAATTGAAACATTTCATAAATAAAAAGCTAATCTTTACCTCTGAAGCCAGGGTAGTATCAATTAAACATGCGCCTTGGGCAGCACTCTGCCGAATGGATGTGCTCATAAAGTACATTATTATTATTATCATTATCATAAGTTTCATTATCATTATTATTATCATTATTATTAATACTATTATTAATATTATTATCATTATTGTTATCATTATTTTTGTGATTATAGTCATTATTGTTGTCCTCATCACATAGTTTGGTGTAGTTGTTGCTTGATTCATAAAAATCTGAATCTCGCTTCATTGCTCTTATGGAGCAATTAATTTGGGAATCTTTGCTCACAATTAAAAACAAAACTTTCAGTCAATAATTTCTGGTGAGTTTGAGTCGAAAAACACCTCCCTTATATCAAATCTACCTTTTCGCTTTTCTTCCACAGGTCACCGGCAAGCAACGTTCTTCTAGCAGGGTCTAAGGTGAGAAAGCCGTTTATTTTCTTTCAACATACATCTAACAACTCTGCTTTTCTATTTACAAGGGATTTCAAAACAAGAGCGCGTTTTCTCCTTTCAAAAGAGTTTACAAACTCTCTTCTTCTAGCCGGATACACGCTTCTACTATTGTCTATTCATTGATGCAATGGGATGTTGGCGTCTTGTTCGCAAAAAGCTGTGAATTACTCTCTAGTCACCTAAATTAGTCTAGAACGCAAAGGGCGATCACATCCGTTAAGTTTTGACCATTTTATTCAAACTACAAACAAAAATACAAATGAAACAAGATAGCGAAGCGTTTCAAAAGACATCTTAATCTTATAACGTTGGGTAAAACAGGAGCGCGTTTTTTACTGTTCTCTATCCGAATAGATTTGTTTTCGTTGACTAATTCCAAGCAAAGCACTTGAAAACTGAAAACAGTATCTTCATACTTTCGATTTTACCCCCTTCTCTTAATTAAAACTGTAATGGGTCTTTAGAAGTGAGTATCAATATAATTAGACCACATAGTGACTGAGTACTCAGTTTTAATTAGCCGGTGCATCTGAGGAACACGTTGCCTTTTAGCTCTATGGTTGTTCGCATTATTAACCGGATTCCAATAAGAGGTTTATGCTTTTAGAAGGGATATTCTTCTACCCTCTTTGACGCACCCTTGTTAGCCCTCCTTTACCCCCATTCATGTTCCTCTGTTAACCCTCTTTTACACTGTCTCCTCTTCACCGTAATCTTCCTGCTTTCAAAGAGAGAATCAATGGGTATTCCATTAAGGTAAACCAAGATTTCACGGCAAAATTGTTCAAAGTATGTCAAAAGTCCGCATTCGAAATTAGTATTAGACATCCTTTCATTTCATATACTTTACGAAATACATCGTGATAACTCCCTTTGAAGAAAGCAAAATACACCCTAACGGTTACTCCATTAACATTTTAATTATTAATTCAAACTTTCTTTTTTTCTCGTTCAAGCCACATTACCTGCTTCGTAAGAGAGCCCAACTAAAGTACAAATAACGAATAAACAATGATATTAAAAAAAAAAAAGGAATTTGGGGATATAATTGAATGCACTAGCATGTAAAAATAATAATACGAACGCATAATCCAATAGATAAATAGTCTAAAGGCCCAAGATGAAATATACATGTAGAATGTGTGTTATAAAACTATATTTCTGTTTGAACAACGCTTAAAGTTTCAACATTCCATTTTGGCAATTATAAAGTAAATTTTCTCACTCTGTCTCTTCATATATGTTACACATGATTTGTTTTTAATTCAGTTTAACTATAGACTGCATTTCAGGAACTTCATTAACCTTCCTCAAAGTACATCGCTATAAGAGTTTAGTGTTGGTGTCAATGGGTGCGTGGCGTACCCCCTTCTGAGCAATCCTCTTATAGACGGGGTGTAAGATTGATCACATCCTGCATGTCATCACACTAGTTTGTCAATGTTCATTTCAGTTGATATACACGAATTGATATAAAGTCTATTCTTGGCGTGGATTTGATCGGGAAAGTTGAGAGGCAACATTGGGGTTATAGGCAGAGATGCCAACCGTTCCGGCATTGACACGAAGTGTATTTTCACATATGATCACTTTCAATGCAAATGTGCCTGAGAATATGGAACTGTTGCTGTTAGGTTTCCTTAATTGTTTCAATTATTGCATTATTCATACTTCACATTTGATCTAATGCATATTCTGCTGGAATGGTTGACATCTCTGAATAGGCGTAATCATTCGTTTGTGCGCGACGATTACATTTCTAGAGTGTAAAATTCACACTCTCAGAGTGTGTTTAAGAATTATTTTGATAAATTATAGCTTTTTCATAACAATTTCTTTCTCTATTTTATTTGACAGAGTCACGTGACTTACATCGATAGTGTATCTGCAGGTGTTCACAATGCAGTAGAGGAATGCCAATATCAGTTTAAATGGGACAGGTGGAATTGCCCTGAGCAATCCGTCTTCACAAACACTCAAGGTATGTCACTCAGTAAAATCATATTTGGATTGAGAATGAAAATAGAATGTGATACAAAATTACCAAAAGACGGAAAATGGGTAGTAAATGTTCTATTAGGTTGCATCTATCAGTATATCAATGTTTAATTTGTTATGAAACATAACACAATATGATCGTTGATAATTAATCAGACAAAATATGAGATGAAAGGGGGTCAGGAGAGCATATAGAAAAATATATGTATCACGTAATGTATAGAAACGTAAAGAATATATATATATTATGCAATATAATAAAAACAGGGTCCGCGTCTTGCCTAAGTGTAATCCTAGAGGAATATTAAAAATATCATAGGAAAACTGTAGCTTTATTTACGTTTTTTCTTAAATTTCACAGTTATTTTTCCAATGACTCGTAGCACTGATGTGTTTGATGCCCGATACATCTTTCTACTCGTTCCAATTTATAAAACATGTATTCTAGTTTATAGCAGCTTGTATCATGTTTATATCGATTAAATCTAAATATTTCCTTTCTATTTTCTTTTCTGCAGCTAATCGTGAGATGTCGTTTGTGCAAGCCATCGCTTCCGCAGGTGTAATGTACTCACTGGTCAAGAATTGTAGTCAAGGAGCTTTCGATGATTGCAGTTGTGACCATAGGCGCAATGGTGACGAAGGTAAAATACCATATAGTTTTAAATAGCTGT
This sequence comes from Temnopleurus reevesii, assembly GCA_036244855.1. Taxonomy (NCBI): domain Eukaryota; kingdom Metazoa; phylum Echinodermata; class Echinoidea; order Temnopleuroida; family Temnopleuridae; genus Temnopleurus; species Temnopleurus reevesii. The sequence continues at coordinate 164,668 of BQKZ01000553.1, read as the reverse complement.
TTAACGAATCCTCTTGATCCGGGAATTGCCAACTGTGCTCACGTTCTTTCACTACGTTATAGTAGAGGATAACTTTTCACTGTACCTAAAACTCCAACAAGATCATACAGTGAGAGATCATTCTCACATGCCGCATCTATGAATAGCCTGCCAAACTATTACATCATATGAAAAATTCAGAAGTAGCCTAAAACACATCTCTTTAAATCCAACTAACCTACTGATAATTCCAGTTCCTCTTCTGACTTTTTCTTTTTTTCCTATACTCTGTTAAGCGCATAGGGACTTTCGCATGATTGTGTTATGTGCTATATAAAACTCTTTCATTATTATTACTATCTTTCCCACCGTCTTTAAAAAATGAGGCAAATTCAGCCCCTTGGATTCGTCTTTTAAGCGCGTTCTGCCCAATCGAACGAAAAGGAAGACAGTATAAAGGGTAGAAATTGAAGAATAAATTATGAATTCGAATAATATGTAGGTTTATTGGTCTGGAGAACCAGGTTTGTTATTCGATGGCCCAAAAGTATGAAAAAAAAAGATGGTCCCAAAGTGAAATAAGCTCTGAAAGACAATCTTATTGAAATATGTTCGAAATTCAGTATAAATGATGATTTCTTTGGTACCCTTCTACTCTTTTCCATTTAATTATCAGATTTCCAGAGAATCGTCAAAAGATTATACTAATTCACCCAATTCACCTAATTCACCCAAATTTCACCTAAATGTGAAACTTACATTCAACACTTTGGCGGTTGTTTTACACCTGATATGTTATCATTAAAAACTATTTCTGAAAAGTTAAGTGGGCCACAGGCAATAGAACCATACGCCGTGTATTACACTGTGCGGACACAATAATCGCAAGCCGGTTCCGATTTAAATATCATTACAAAGGACCATTGAATTTGAGTTCGACTTACTTTCTCGAAACTACATGTAGTTTATATCGTGTTCATTACTTTGTTATAATTCTTCATTTTTCTGCTTCTCGTTTCAGGTGGCGAAGGTTGGACCTGGGGAGGATGCAGTGATAACGTACGATTTGGTGAACGACTAGCAAAGGATATCATGGATGACGGTGAGGCTTCTCAGGCTGCTGTCACGGTGATGACCATACACAACAACGAAGTCGGAAGGAGGGTGAGTTTCAATCAAATATCTAAACCAATTCACAAGGAATACTACCATTTCAAGCGTCCAAATAGATTTTGATAGATTGATTTTGATTAGTGGATGCTCAAAATATGATTGTGTTTCAATTTAACAATGGTCATTTCAAACGACCCCCCCCCTTCTACAGCAATAGCTGAGGACTACATACACTGTCCTATAACGATTCATTTACAGGAATAAATAATAATAATGTTATACATGAAAGTGTATTTTGCCCTTAACGAAGTACTATCTTTTGCTTTTTTTTGTCGAAAATGCAACGATGTTTTAAAGCCCATTTGGTAAAGATAAAAGAAATGTGAATTTTGGGGATATATACCATGACATATAGTTTCTATACACATTTCAAGATCATAGCATATTTTTCTACGAGCGAATTCTTTTGAAAATTNAAATCTTGTCATTGCATATGCGTAGCCAGGATTTATAAAATCTGATTTCAATTTGAAAGCAAAAAGGCTTACAATATTTTTCGCCCCTTTTGGTTTATCATTTTCCTTTCCTAAAATTTGACATGGCGCTGTCTTCCTGGATCCGTATGCAAGAAATGAGTTACAAATCCATTGGAACGTGTCCTTCTATAGAATTAACACGATGCTTGATATGATACCCGATGAATTGGTGTTATGTCGGGATTTCTTTGTCTTTATGCAACAATAATTTGTATTATTTTCAAAATGATTAATATTGATTTATTCTCGTTCTCTTCCCTACGTTGCAGGCTGTTCGACAAACTCTACAGAAGTCGTGCAAGTGTCATGGCGTCTCTGGCTCCTGCTCTCTCCAGACCTGTTGGAACCATGTAGCTGGATTCCGTGTCATTGGCGACGAGATCAAACGAAAGTATTTCCGCGCCGTCCGTGTCGACTATGTCAGCGGAAAGCTCATCGACGGCAACCGCCCGATTGATCGTCTAACTCGCGCAGTCATCGCCCCGTCTCTAAGTCGTCGTGAACTAGTCTTCCTGGAGCAGTCGCCCGACTACTGCCGTGCCAATGTCACTCTCGGTATAGTAGGTACCGCTGGGCGGGAGTGCATGGTTCGTGAGGACATCATCGACAGCAGTGGGTCAACGTCATCATCGTCACCGACATCATCCTCGACGAACGAAGCTGATACGACCTCGGCGTCGTTTCGCTGGGTGAAGCAGAGCTGTAGTCGACTTTGCCGTAGCTGTGGGATGGAGATTCGCAAGACAGAGGTCATTGTGATGTCTAGCTGTAATTGTAACTTTATCTGGTGCTGTCAAGTGAAGTGCGACACATGTAGGCGAACTGTGATCAGGAGAACATGCCATCCTGTCGGAACATTGCTTTAAGACTCGTCAAGCGACATCTTGTATCGCAGCATTCCTCAGCTTAGAACCTCTCATTTTTAATGACAGAATTTTCGTATCCACACTACTTGGATACTTTCAAAATATTCAAGCAAAGATCCTTTCTGTCTACCGCAGATCCAAGCCGAAAGTGTTCATTTACTAGAACTCGAAGAATTCTCGGTGATATGAATAAAAAAAATGAGCTTGGTGGATCGTTTCCTTGGAGCTCGCTCACATCAAAAGTAATTGCGTAACGTCTTCGAAATGGAGGACCTCAAGTGGAGGGCTTGTCTTATAATTTTGTTCGCATTGCCATATGTTTGCAAAAAGAGTTGGGCTGCAGACTTCTGCCCCCGGTCCTCCATCTATAATAAAGAGCGTTTAAGTCTTATAGAGGGATGGTATATCCATATGAACATTTTACAGGAGTATCAGGTACATGTATCATATCAAATAATCATATTTTCTTTTAATTCTATGTTATTATTTAGCATAATGAACTTATGAGCATAAAAAGTATCATATTTTGAATGTAGGTTCATCAAATTACGTTCGTTAATAGTACAGTGTAACGAGGGAACATGTGTTTTTGTTATTCAATGAAATTCGTCTGACAAAAATAATAACATCGATTTATATTATGTTGTATTCATATCTGTAAATATTGTAATTAATATAAATGACTATTTTGTAATATGCAGTGGGTAAGAAGGTGTGACTTGTTCATATTAACTTTTGCACATCATTATTCTTTTGTTAAAACCGTTTGACCTTGCCATTTAATTAATGTTCATTTGAATTTTAAGGAAAATACATCTGGACTCACTTTGTAAAACCGTTATCCTTGCGTATTGTGTTCAGTTATTTTGAAGATATGATGAAGAGAGAAGTAAGAAAGGTAAAAGATCAGTGTGTGGAAAAGATGGAGAATAAATGAGAAAAGCAGAAGGAACAGGGTAACAGAATAGGCGGGTTTACTTATATATTCAAATTTACGTGCGTTTAACGTAGTTACGTGGTATTCCATAGACCGGTTGATAACAATAAGACTACAATACTTGCAATCCAGTTTGCATACATTACTTGTTGCTATGTCGGGGAAGCCCCGGGCAAGCTTTCTGGTTATCAAGAACAACCTTTGTGTTAGAGGTATGCATACAATTTGCATCTATTAGTAAACCCGCCTATTCATGACATGAAACCAGGAGAGGGATGGAGACAAATGGATGATTGAGAGATGGGAAATAGGTGGATTTTCTAATAGAGGCAAAATTTATCTGCCAAAATTTATCAATTTTATATATGCAAATGATGTTCTTGACCACCCACTGCCGTACGGGAAGCGTGCACGACATAGCGTGAAATAGTTTATACAAAATGGATTCCAAGTATTGTAACACAATTGTTACTAAATCTTTAAAATACCAGTAATTACATTGGCAAGAAACGTGCATAAATTTGAATCTATTAGTAGAGCAGGCTATTCCACAGGGAGGGTGATGGAATGACTTGTCAATGTACATTTTTCCCATTAGTGTGTTCTCTCAATAGGGAGGTTCACGGCATAATGATGATAATGATAATAATAATAGATGCAATTTAGATAGTGCACGTATCCACTCTGCTGAGTGCTCAAGGCGCTTTATATTATTATTACCCTGGCTTTAGCCCAGCATCCATCGACAGTGCACTTGGCATTTCAAGGAATAATTATTCCTGCCAGGTACCCATTCACCTCCCCTGGGTTGAGTGCAGCACAATGTGGATGAATTTCTTGCTGAACGAGATTGACGCCATGGGTAGGATTCGAACCTACGACCCTCTCATTGAAAGGCAAAGTCTCGACCACTACACCACAGCGCCTTCACGGCATGATGTACATTCTTCAAGACACACAATGATATACAAAATCATATATGCCAATCTTCTGGAATATTCACTACACTTTCAGAATATTCATAGGGGGTGTTGATCAAAAATTGAGATTGATAGCAAGTTGCAGTTGATAAAAATGTGTCAATCAACATCATTGTTTCATGCATATCTTGTTAAATGCGCATGCCGTGCACGAATAAGAATGCGTGTTACAATTTACAACTATTTGCACTTGATTTGCGATCAATTGCAACTTTTGAACAACACCCCCGTAGACAAACAGCTGAACCAAATGCATTCTCATGGGAGAAATCCATGATATCACAGTTATGTCAGGAAATTCATCTGAAAGTTATATAACCTGAAAGTTATATAATTATAAAACTTTATTAATATTCCAGAAAGTAGGCAGTTCTGAAGAGGCAGTAGACTAAAAAAATCACTCTATAATGCCACATCATTGTATGTATCAAGTATATCTGTTTAATTGTATAAATATGATTGTTACACTTAAAGAGTTTTCAATTATATAGCCTCCTTCAGGCAATGACAAACGAATACATTCCAGTACATTTATCACAAACATTACATAATTTCATAATTTAAAAGGCTCACTCTCAACGTTCCAATAGTGCTCAATATCATACATCGATCATGAATATTGGATATTTTCAACTATATCATAAATACACTATCGAAAGAAAAAAAATGATCACGACAGTGATTCTTTTTTTACATAGCATAGAATAAAAAGGATTGTATAGAGCAGAATTAATTTGAAAAAAAAAACAATTATACACATGACAATATAGCCAGGCCTACAATTAACATTCAATTAGACTACATTATTTTCTACTTTACACAGCTATAATCTATCTATATATCTATCGATAACATTTAAAATACTACTTGTAATGAATAGAAATACACTTTTATTCATTCCAATTAGCAAATTATGAAATCATGCATAATCTTTTATTATGTTACCAACTAGAGCTGCAAAAAATGCATTACTATAAATCAAAATGTCTCGATATTGAAATGCTAATGAATATTCAATATCACATTTTTACCTTCAGTCAAGTTATCACCTTCAAACTACTACGGTATATTGAAAATATCCTCAATGTTGCGTTTTACATTATGGATACAATATATCAAATAAATAACACTGGTCAACAAAATTTTACTTTTTGAAAGTTGTCTGCGATTTTTTAGCTGATTTAGGGTGAATCTGGTGCGCTGAATCCAAAAATTACATCGGTTTTGTCCCATCAGGTCAAGTTTTCGAGCTATCCCCACATGTTGTTTTTTACGTTTTTGTTCACATGTACACCTTTTGGAAGGTGTTGATGGAATAAAGTGACATGGCAGATGAATATTTTG
>BQKZ01000553.1:113514-124877 GCA_036244855.1 Temnopleurus reevesii | reverse complement strand
CGCATGCACTGACTTTAATTTTACTCCCATGTAATACATCAATTTTCTAATTATTACAGTATTCCAGAGAAGAAAGTGATCATTCGCCAGGGACATCGAGCTGAAAACTTCTACTTCCTAGTCTCCGGAGAAGGTCAGTCAAATGTAGAGCCCAAGTAGCACATTTGCAGGGGTGCCAACTGTTCCGGAATATGCATGAGGTCAAAATAAAAACATGACGAGAAAACCATGCTTGATTTGATTTACTTATTTCCATTTAAAAACAAACAATGATAACAAAAAAGTGTGAACAATATTGAGTCAACATAAATTGAAACAAAATCACAAAGGAAAAATCGTAAAACAGATATTTAGAGGATAATTGTTTACAAATTAAGGGTTGATTTAAACGACCAAACAAAGGATTATGAAATGGAGGGATGTGCTGGAAAAAAGCAAATATTGTACTATGCACACCCCGTGATTAAGGTTGCACTAAAGAAAATAATGAGAATTGTTAAAATAGGAATAAGCCACTGCAATTGAATACAGACTTGAATTTACATATGTTTATTCCTCATGCATACTTTAGAACGGTTGATATTTTTTAACATTGTCAGCCAACATGTGCCCTTCGGGATTGCATTATAGTACTATAAAATTGCATATCTAATTATTAAAAAAAAATATGAAAACGTCACTAACATGACGGATTCATAGGATTCATACAGCAGAACCTATTGGTTATTACAAATTATCAGAATGATTTCTAATCGATTACGTTGAATTCGAAGGAATAATGAGTGCTAGTTAAGTATTTTGCCTCCTCTATCACTATCCCGATACCTGCTAAATTTGACCCTTTCCTCTCCTTCTCCTGAAAAAATCTCATCTTTTCTTTTGACAATTATTTCGATGTATACATGACTGGTATGCATTCTCCGATTATTATGAGCTACAACTTCGGCTTTGTTTGTCAGTCTCAAGGCAAACTTTTCACACTAGTGTAAATCTGATAGAGATATTTTTGTTTGACAAAAGATTGTGGCTTTTCATGTAATGTGTTGAAATGTTTGAACATCATAATCTCACATACACATTCATTTGGTTCTGATTCAAATACCAATACAAACAACCACTCGATTTACATTTCACTTGAGGTTGAACAAATTGGTAAGGCCCTGGTCACATAAGGCCCCGGAAGCAATGTACAATGCAACACGACTCTTTGTTCAGAGGCGGTTAACCCCGAATTAACAAAGAGTCGTGTTGAATCGTGCTGCTTCCGAAGCCCTATGCGACCGGGGCTTAAAGCTTTGCAATTATTTCAATCGTTTTCCAAAGCATCTGTAGTGAAAACCGAACCTGACCCGATCACCCACGAAGTCATTTCTACGGAAATCGGACGATTTCGGAAAGGAGATTGCTTCGGCGAATTGGAGTTGTTACATGGTGATTCCAGACCATACACGATAGCAGCTGAAGCACCTTGCCAAATTATTGCCATCGAAAAAGAGGTAAAATGTCCACTAAATTGAATTTCTTGGTCTTGTTTAGGGAATAATAATGCAAATCTGCTGCTAAATTAAACATAAAATGATCTATAGCGTAAATCATTTACACGAATTGGACTTGGGTTCAGAAATTTAGAAGCTTCTCTATGTAGTATTTTGCTTATGGGAATAATATTTCAACCAAAGATCATCTTTTTTCATCAGGTATTCAAGTGTTTTAGGGGATGTTGCTACAAAGTTGCTATTAATCGCAAATCAGGTTTAGTTGCAAAATGAAACACACATTTTATTTGCGCACTCTCCGCGCTTTTGCCAAGACGCGTTTTAAAAGGCACTGAACATCCCCATTGCAACTTACTAATAAAGTAAAAAAAAAATATATTGATAAGTTATTCAATTCATTAATCAATTTTACTTGTGGTTTGATACTTTTTTTTTAAATTTCAGGTACAATTCTCCCGTTCGGTCTTTTCATTCTATTTTATGAACAATTAATATAGTTGTTTCTTTCTCTTGACAGGATTTTTGTGACATGTTTATGGGAGAAGTAGATGGGAGCCGGGAGATCGAACATCTTAAATTCTTGAGGTAAAATTGCTAAACATTATTTATTGAAAGTAAGGGGTGTAACCATACACACAAAAAACAAGAACTCACATATTTGAGTAATGTGACACTATAATGACACACAGTTGAGTATTTCCATTGATATACTCACCAGTGTGTCATTATAGTGTCACTTTTTGCGACTTTACTCAGATCCATGAGTTCTAGTTTTGTGTGTGTAGTATGACCCTTAACTCAGTGGCACTGGAACACTTTCATCAAATAAAGTTAAGTTGGAAAGCATTTGTCATTTTAAGAGCCAACATACGAATTATGATATCTTTCTTTTTATTTTATCATGTTTATTTCATTTATTTCCACAATAACAGCAAAAGCAAAAATTCAAATTAATACCATGTAACACAATTCATTTTAAGCAAAAGAATATAGAAATATACAAAATTACAAAATTAGTAGACTGCATTGTGGTGGAAACCATAAAAGCATAGCCTGTAATTAAGATTCCCGGTCACCCCACAGCGTTGTATACCTTCATCACTCCTCTCAGTGCTACTATTCGGAGGTGGGAGATCAGCCTTTGCCTCCTGAAATATGGCTTTCTGTTAATACATTCAGCTACAATCATGTATCCAATTGTATTTCGTATTACCGATGTTTATTTTCTTTCGAACATGCTAAACATATATGTTATCCGTGTTATCCTTTTTCTTCTAATTTAACCCTGTCATATAGGAATATATCCGATAATAGGAGGAAATGCCTATCATACTTTTTGATCACTGCTATATTAGACTCTATGATGAAATGAAGTGATGAAGTGGATACATACCATGCAAAATATTTTCTTATAAGTGGAAAAATCTAATTCCTATTGAGTTTGCATTGATCTTTTATTTATTATTATCTCTATTCATTTTCAGGACACTGACCTTCTTGAAAGGTTGGCCAGTCCAAAAGTTAAATGAACATCCTCAAATGTGTCTTGTTCACTTCTTCAAGTAAGTAAGAACAATCGATCATTGATTTTGTCATTAGAAATTCAAGATCCATTTGAGAGATAAAGTTTCCACAAACTATGAGAAGTATTTCTTTTTTTAAATTTATGATAACTATGATGATGATAATATGATAATATCGATAACAATGATAGTACTATTAATTAAAGATGACAATAGTAATATTACTATTACTTATACTACTAATGGTGATAATGATGATGATGATAATAATAATAAACAAAGATTCATATTAAGCAATCACTATACTAGATATATCCAACTCCACTTTATTTTGATGATATATTGTCCGCTTGTACAGTCATGCTTGCTTTTTGTGAGCTGAAAACAAAATTAAATTGGACTTAAATCTTCATTAATCTGTTTTCATAAATTTTAAGTTCCTTATTTAATAAAAACATTTTACTTGAATTAAACATTTTGATTAATTTAATTAGATGATTATTCGTTCATAAATTTATTAATTGATTAATGTATTTCTATATGTATATATTGGTTATTTTCTTAGTGTCTAATAGTAATACAGTATTCTTGTATTATCGACACCAATAGACGCGGTTCTGTGGTTGTGAAGGATAGCAACAGATCTGAATGGCTGTATATTATTAAATCAGTAAGAACTTCAAACAATTTTTTATCCAAGCAAGCTGAAATACCATGGCTTCCACACATGCCTGTTACTAGGGTTTCAGGATGTTCGATTTAGCCCTGAACCCATTTGCAAGCAAATTTGGGACTTGAAGTCCTTCTTTCGATCGGGTGGCTGTGTTTGTTTGTCATTTATACTTGTCAGTAATGGGGAGAAGATGGGGGGGGGGGGTGGTCTGGTCCAATCGGGTCAAATTTGTGAACCCCATTAAAGCTTGAATTAATGGGCTGCAACATTTTCTGCAAACATATACAATTGTGTATACTGAAGACACTTTTGTTATTCTTGATTTGAATTGTGTTGTAATTCTTTTTTTACATTTGTATTGTATCTTTGTATTACGGAAAATAAAATTGATTAAAGGGGTGGGGAAGGGGAGGGAATGAAGTGAGGGATGAGACATGGGGTTGGATGGGACAGTCATTAATCTCGCAGATACCGGTATTTTCATAAAATGTTGAAGTCGAAAATGGGTATACAGTTATAGCCCCTCCACTTTTACTAGGCTTCGCACCGTTAATAAATCCTTTCTAAAGAACAGTATGTGCAGTAATTGGAGGAAAAAGTGTTTGCTCAGTCGTTCATATTATCCTTTATATTATTTATCATGCTTTATCCTTTTTATTATTTATCATGCCTTTCGAACTGTAGTGTTACTGACTCGATAACTCTTGTTTCTCATTTTCATGATTTTATTTTTTTCTCAATCAGGGAAAATAGAGAGACATGTGTGATATGCGCTGTACAAAAATTATTATCATCATTAAATTATGTGTTAATGCTATTACATTTCCCCAGGGGTCTTGCCAAGTGATTAAACAGTTGAAAGATACACTAAACACAGCTCCACTGAGACGGCTCAGTTTGGACAATATAACCCCACCGAAGACAGGGGAATTCCGCCCAAGGGATGGTGTGCATATAGGTAAGGGTACGAGAACAGCTTGTGCGTACACCATAGGTGTGGACGTGTGTAATCGGGACAGTGTGTGTGTGTTGATGCGGATGTGATGTGTTTGAGTGTGTAGGTGTATTTGTGTGTGTATGAATGTATGTATGTATGTGTGCGTGTGTGCGTGTGTGTGTGTTGATGTGAGTATTTGTGGGGCATTATGAGGCAACTGTTTGGGCAATATAACTCCACCGAAGACAGGAAAATTCCGCCCAAGGGATGGTGTGCATATAGGTAAGGGTGAGTGACAGTGTGTGTGTGTGTGTGTATAGGTGTGTTGGTGTGTGTGATCGGGACAGTGTGTGTGTGTGTATGTATATGTGTCTGTGTGTAGGTGTGTTGGTGTGATTGTGTGGGCATTATAACCCCACCGAAGACAGGAGAATTCCGCCCAAGGGATGGTGTGCATATAGGTAAGGGTGAGAGAACAGTGTGTGTATGTATGTGTATGTTGGTGCATCTGTGTGTGAGAGGGGGGTCGAGGAGGCATGGAACCACTGATACATCTGGGTAACATTACCCCCACATGAGAGAGAGAGCGCGCGCATGTACCTATATGTGTACACGTGTATGTTTGTATGTGTGCTTGTTAGTGTATTCGTTTGTGCACATTTGGGATATAACACCATAAAGACGGCTCGGTTTGGTCAGAGGATTTGAGTCAGTTTGACACATTGGAGGGACTTTTTGTTAGTTTGGGATCTCAGAAATACAAGTATACAAATTGCATGGCAAATGTATTTATGAAACTTAAAAAGAAAAAAAAATGTAATCATCTTTGTAGAAATAATTTTGTTAATTTCATTATCTAATTTCTTTTTTTTTTCAATACATCATCTTCTCACATGAAAGGGTCAAAGGTCGACAGTCGGAGACGGAAGTCCTCTTGTACTTCAGAGTCATCGTCTATTTCGCTGGATGATGACGTCATAATGCCATCAAGAAGGAAGAAGACCAGTCAACAAGAAGAGGTCAGAGATCAATTTCATGTAACTTCGTAGTTTAAATTCCATTTTGTTCANGGTTTCCACACATGCCTGTTACTAGGGTATCAGGATGGTCGATTTAGCCCTGAACCCATTTGCAAGCAAATTTGGGACTTGAAGTACTTCTTTCGGGTGGCTATGTTTGGTCATTTTTGTTTGTCAGTAAAGAGGAAAGAGGGTGGTTTTGTCCAATTGGGCGAAATTTGTGAACCCCATTAAAGTCTGAGGTCTGGGGCTGCAACATTTTCTGCAAACATATACTGAAGACACTTTTGTTATTCTTGATTTGCATTGTGTTGTAAATTGTTTATTTTTTGTACATTTATATTGTATCTCTTTTATTACGGAAAATAAAATCAATCAATCTAAAGTATCCACCGAACATAATATTGGAACTAACACGGAGAAGGGGGACGGGGAAGGGGAAGGGATGGAGGTGAGGGATCAGATATGGGGTTGGATGGGACTCCGCGCACATACCGATTTGTGCATAAAATATTGACGTCGAACATAGGTACAGTTATAGCTCCTCTGCTTTTACTAGACTTCGCACGGTTAATACATCCTTCCCCAAGAACATTATGTGCAGAAATTAAAGGAAAAATTGTTTCGCTCAGTCGTTCATATTATCCTTTTAGTTATCATGCCTTTCAAACTGTAGTGTTACTGACTCGATAACTATTGCTTCTCCTTATCTTCTTTCTCAATCAGAGCCTAAAGAGACACGTTTGATATGCGCTGCACGAGTATTATTATCATTATTAAATTATTTGATAATGTTATCACATTTTCCCAGGGGTCTTGCCAAGTCATTAAACAATTGAAAGATACACTAAACACAACTCCACTGAGACGACTGAGCTTGGGCAATATAACCACACCGAAGACAGGGGAATTCCGCCCAAGGGATGGTGTGCATATAGGTAAGGGTAAGAGAACAGTGTGTGCGTATATATGTGTGGACGTGTTTTATCTTGACAGTGTGTGTGTTGATGTGGGTGTGATGTGTGTGTTTAAGTGTGTAGGTGTGTGTATGTATGTATGTGTGTGTGTGTGTGTTGGTGTGAGTATTTGTGGAGGCATTAACAGCAATGAGGCAACTGGTTGAGCTATATAACCCCATCGAAGACAGGAAAATTCCGCCCAAGGGATGGTGTGCATATAGGTAAGGGTGAAAGAAAAGTGTGTGCGTATATAGGTGTGGACGTGCGTGATCGGGACAGTTTGTGTTAGTGTTGATGTGGGTGTGATGTGTATGTTTAAGTGTGTAGGTGTGTGTATGTATGTACGTATGTATGTATGGGTGTATGTGTATATGTATGTATGTATATATGTATGTATGTGTGTGTGTGTGTGTGTGTGTGTGTGTGTGTGTGTGTGTGTGTGTGTGTGTGTGTGTGTAGGTGTGTTGCTGTGAGTATTTGCGGAACATTAACAGCAATGAGGCAACTGCTTGGGCAATATAACCGCACCGAAGACAGGATAATTCCGCCCAAGGGATGACGTGCATATATAGGTAAGAATGAGTGGACAGTATATGTATGTATGTGTATGTATGTATGTATGTGTGTAAGTGTCTTAGTGTGTGTGTGTGTTGGTGCAGTTGTGTGTGAGAGGGGCCGAGGAGGCATGGCACCACTGAGACATATCCGCGTGGGCAACATTACCCCACATGAGAGAGAATGTGCATAATACATATAGCTATGGATGGTGTTAGGGGGTGAGTGTATGTGTAAACGTGTATGTTATGTATGTTTGTGTGTTTGTTAGTGTATTCGCTTGTGCACATTTGGTATATAACACCATATAGACGGCTCGGTTTGGGCGATACTAACGTTTGTGATAACGGAAGAGTTGAGTCAGTTTGACACATTTGAGGGACTTTTTGTTCGTTTTGGATCTCAGAAATACAAGTAAGTAAATTGAATGGCAAAATGTATTTATGAAATCTAAAAAGAAAAAAATGTGAATCATCTTTGTATGAATAAGTTTGTTAATTTCTTTTTTCTATTTTTTTCTTCAATACATCATCTTCTTACATGAAAGGGTCAAAGGTCGACAGTCGGAGACGGAAGTCCTCTTTAACTTCAGAGTCATCGTCTATTTCGCTGGTTGATGACGTCATAATGCCATCAAGAAGGAAGAAGACCAGTCAACAAGAAGAGGTCAGAGTTCAATTTCATGTAACTTCGTAGTTTAAATTCCATTTTGTTCAAATGAATCGTCCAATAGATGAAAGGCATACATAACTGATAAGATTTGATCGAACTCAGGGGACAAAAACGGTAATCAAATATGCGGGGAGGGGAACTGGAGTGCAGCCCCCAACATTTTGTTCTGTGCATCTGTATAATGCAGTTTTTGCAGTCTCTTTTTATCATTAGCCAACGTTTCAATATGTACAGTTATGACATCGAGAGATCAGAGATGTCAATAGAACAATTTATTTTAGACGAGCTAGTTGATACAGGTTAATATAGGTTTTCCATCCAATTTCATCAAAATTGCATCCGATTCAATGCAAACTCATAAACTCATTTCGACATAACATGACTTTTTGGTTGGTGTGAAATTGAATGACTATTTTTGGCAGCTAATTTAAATAAATATCCTTCTAACTTGAACTATTTAAAAAGTTAAAGGAATAATGTAAATGCAACCATCTGACCATGGGACAGCCGAGTTTACAGAATTTGTTGAAGTAAATGCAACTCTGATGAAATTGGCCGGGAAAACCTATNAGGAATGAGACAATAGTTGTGGAAATTTGGAATTGTGTGTGTTCAGTTGCAGTTGGTTTAAGTTCTTCATTCTTCATCGATTTTTTCTTTTCTCTCTTTAAAAAAAAAGACAACAGAAACAGACAAAGTGGTTTTCGTTCAAGTTGACACGCTACATTCAAAAGATGTTTTTGTAAGTATTCCTATTGTGGTATGATGTCAAATGTAATATCAAATCTATTCACATTATTGTAAATGGTCCAAGCGTCGCGGTGCAGTGGTTATTACTATCGTATTTCAACCAAAGGGTCGCAGTTCGAGTCCCACCTATGTCACAGTATTAATTTCATTCAGCAAGAAATTCATCCACATTGTGCTGCACTCAATCAACCTGATGTAAATAGATAACTGCAGGAATAAACCCAAAGAGATGCGTAAAATGGCTGTCCTGTGACATAACAATAATGAAACGGAGCCGTTTGAGAGACTTGTATTTAGCGCTATAGAAATGTTATTGTTATGAGTATTTCTCATATTATTTTGAGTTTTTTTCCTAGTTTTTTAATACCTTAAATATGGGAATATGAATATGACTGCACATTCTTGTCAAATACATTAGCGACTTATGCTCTGATAATTCAGTGATATGAATTTAGATTGGTTTAGTATATCATAATTATTTCAAACCAATCTAACATTGTTTCTAATATACAGTATATCGTTTTCATGTATATACTTTTCATATCGCCTGCCCTCTCATCTATTCCTCATTCATAATTCATTCATATTCAGGGATTGCCGATGCTATGTCGGGAAAATGGCATAAGCGACATCGAGCAGCCCAGTTTGAGTCTGGTGAGTGCTATCTTATTGAAAAGTCAACTGGAGCACAAATTATTTATTCTGATATGTGTGGACTATCATTTGAATTATTGGCCCGTAGAAAGAAAACAAAGATTTTTGTTTGTTTGTTTTTGTTTTACTGTATCAAATGTGTATGTTTGTAAATTAACGTGTCCTGTTTTAATGGTATATCTCCCGTCCCAAATGTACGTTTTTTTAATCTCCATTCGTTAAGTTTATGAGACTCGAAACTTCCTCTTCAAACCCTGGACCTAGACCTAGAATTGAAAACACAGTTGATGATAAGAATGTACCTGGTCTTGCTTTTATTTCATTTGAGAGCTCACAGTTCAGAGCCAGGAACGATATAGCAGCTGGAAATGGGCAATGGGCAAATGGCATGTAATCGAGCGCTGATAAATGCTTGATGTAATAATAATGAGCTTTCAATTTTCTTTACATCGGCCAGGTGAGTCGTGGGGCGGAGTGTATCATGCTTAACAAGAAGTTCTATGTGGAGCTGGCCAGTGACTTTGTGTGTCGCCACCTTAAGGAGATTGTCCGTCCATACCCGCTGGGTGAGACTCTACAAGAGCATCTCCGACTACACACCGACTGGTCACAGTATAAGAAACGGGCCGTCTCTGATGTCCTAGCAAAGACAACATCGTCATCGTCATCTATATCGTCAGGTTCATCGATTTCTGATGTCGATGGTGTAGTGTCATCAAGGACTTCGATGGATCTTGCTTTCAAGCCGAGGAGGGCAGTATTCCAGATCAAAAAGTGACACTCTAAATTCCAAGCGAAATTCGAACTGTTTTGGCTTTACCATCGTCATCATATTACCAGATCACTGTATATGTCAAATTTAGATTTATTTTTCATGTTTTTAGGTCTATCATTTTCTGTTTCAATCATGCACATCTTAATCAATTTTGTAATCATAATAATCATCATCATCCTCATCATCATCATCACCATCATCATCATTAATGATATTATCATAATCATCATCACCATCATCATCATCATCATCATCATTGCCATCATCAATAACGATGAAGATTATTAACAACATCATCACCTTCACCTCAATCCACATCACCATAATTCTTACCTAGAGTGATTTGGTAGGTATTTGCATTTTTTCGATTATCAACCATTTCTCTAAATCAAGTTTTGATTTGAATAAAACAACGCAATGTACACTGCCAGAATACCAATGAACATAACAAAATGATACGTGTATTTTTAATGATAATTTTTGCCTTCGATTAAAAATGCTAATGAAATTTTCCCCTTCAATTCATTTTAATATTTATGCATTTCATGTAATATGTTAAACAGTATTGTGAACTCTGTATGAACATGTTTTAGATGTAAAAATAAACACATTGAAGGTTCGTTTTGCCTTTTTAAGACCATATGCAAACACATCCCAAAATTTCAAATTCTGTTTTAGGCTATAGCGGCCATTTTGAAAGAAATTGTGAATATTTAGGTTTAAAAAGTAAACCCTGCAGTCATAAATGTTAGTGCATATACCCATTCTTGTTGTGTACCATGAATGAAATGAAAATTCACTCGTAAATTCGATAAAAACTTAGGATATTACTAATGTTCTTGTTGATGATGGCAGCCATTTTGAAAATGTCCGCCATTTTTGTTACAGGCCGATACAGAGATGCCCTCATTTCTAAAATTTATCAAATAGACATGTCAACACGTGTGCCAAATGTCATGCTTGTTTCATTAAACCCACAATGTCACATATTTGCTCTACTAAAAAGCAGGAAGTGTACTTATTGTTAAAGATTTCACAAATTGTTTTTTTTTCTCTTCTAGAAACATTCAAAGTGTTTTTATCGCTGGTGTTCAGCTAACGTTTTAAAGGTATGGTCACACCGGCCGAGCGGAGCCTTGGCGGTCCTTTAGCGGAGACAAAAATTCATTACCGCTCGTAACCGTTCACCATCGCTAAACATACGTTGGCATCCACTAGCGCACCGCTGGATCAGCTCTCCAATCTGTCGTGGTCCCTAGTTTCGCCCCAAAATGCAAAAGGTTTTGAGCCGCACAAAAGATTGCGAGCGATAAGGAGAGGGCAATTTCCGCTCTGGCAAAGTTCACCACC